>JAODPA010131773.1:0-16794 GCA_025585075.1 Nepenthes mirabilis | reverse complement strand
CAAACGAAAACTCAGCCTGGAGGAAGCCTTGGAGCTCGGTCCGTGCTCTTCTTCGTCTGATCCTGGCGTTAAGGTTACTGGTTTGTGAGATCTTGAACGTTTCTTTGTTTGTTGTTAAAAAAATGAGAATCTAGCTCGTGTTAAACAAATTTCTTATCAACGGTGGACGACAACTCACTTAAATGTCTGATTTAAGATTGAGTTAAAATTTAACCAGCTACTACAGGATCTCATGCTGAAACCCTTGTCATATAATAATAATTTGTTTTACCGTTTACTTGCTCGTTCTGAATGCTGTTAGATATCAAACATCTAGAAAAGGGGGAAAAGGAAGGGTTTGAAGTTTAATTTTTCCCTGCAATTATCTGGAAGAACTTATGGGTTCGGATAAAATCAATAGATGATTTTGTGTCTGCATTTGCCATCCGAGTAATTTGATATGATGGATATTATGGCTACCTCTTAGATGTTTATAGTATGAGATGGAGTCTCCAACCCATGCTATTTCAAGTTTTAGCCAAACCATAGTGCCGCAAGCTCCATAATTTTTTTTCAAATAAATATTTTTTCTGTATTATGAACTCGTATGCAGCATGCTGCTTTACTTTCTTCTGACCTTATTGTTTGAACATGTATTGTGCATGTTAGGTTGTAGTACGAACGAGGCCGCTAAACAAGGATGAAGAAGGCGAAGATATGGTAGTTCAAAAGTTTTCAGCTGATTCTTTGTCAATTAATGGACAAACGTTCAAATTTGACTCAGTTGCTGATACCGAGGCAACTCAGGCAAGATTATTTATTATATTTCCAATAATGAAAGCTTGATAGTTACTTACCAAAAAAAAAAAAGAAAGCTTGATAGTGAATAAAATTCTCATCTTGTTTCACTTGTTCTTTCAGGTGGATATTTTCCAGCTCGCAGGTGCTCCTCTTGTCGAGAACTGTCTGTCTGGGTTCAACAGTTCTGTATTTGCTTATGGACAGGTAGTTTCTAATTGAATTTCTGTAAATTTCATCTTCGCCCACTTTGTGATTGTATTAGCGATTTCAGATTATATGATTAAAATTGCTTTGATTAGACTGGAAGTGGAAAAACTTATACAATGTGGGGACCAGCCAATGCATTGTTGGAAGAAAAGCCATTGAGTGATCAGCAAGGGATAACACCCCGTGTTTTTGAGAGACTCTTTGCCCGCATAAACGAGGTGAGTTCCAAAACCCTTGGCTAGGCTGAATCTTGTAGAAACTAAACAAAACCACAGATGTGACAGTTGTATCCTCCCCTTTTAATTTTTGTGTGTGTTGAATTACCCCAGGAGCAAGTCAAGCACGCAGACAAACAGCTAAAGTGTCAGTGCCGCTGTTCCTTTCTTGAGGTAGAGTTGTGGAAACAGCTGTTGTATGCATATTTTATCATTTAAACAGCACGAGATTTATTTTTATACATATTTCAGATTTATAATGAGCAAATCACAGATTTATTGGAGCCAAGCCAAACTAATCTTCAGGTATGAGGTCAAACTTGTCCTCATTTCTGTTCGTGAATGTGGATCTCATCTGGCATTCAGAATGTTTGTTTGCAATTTTTCCCCATCAGATAAGGGAAGATGTCAAATCTGGTATCTACGTTGAAAATCTGTCTGAGAAGTGTGTTACAACAATGAAGGATATAACTCAGATCCTGTTAAAGGTTTGCATTGCTGTTTGCTTCCTAATACAGAACTGTGTTGTGTTTGATTCCAGTTCAAATATGTACCTTTTTAGAAAGGAATTGCTAGTCTCAAATTTACATGAAGTATAGCTTCTTGCTACATGTATTCCAAGCCATTAGAAAATTTAGTGATGTGGAGAAAATTTCCACACTTACATTAATCAATTATTTATAGAGAGTCAAAGCTGACCTTTGCATGGGGTTGTAATTGACCATCAATACAATAAAGGAGGAGATTCAGAGCCCATGTTATCTGGAAATATGCGTTGATATTTATTTTATTGTCTTGACTTTTGGTTTCATAGGATTTGGAGAACTGATATCCATGTATAGACAATTAGTAATACTTATCATTGATATAAATATTGGCCAATATGTATCGATATCGAAGCTCTGATGTTGATATTTCTTAATATTGTGACAATATCGCGATATCAGTACATAGTTATGTCTGTTGGGATGGGTCACTCCCTTATAAGTGAGTATTCTTTGATTCATTGGATAGTTGCATGGAGTTTCGTGGGAGATTCACTCAATATTAGTGTAAGAATTTGCTCAAACAAAAATAATTTTCTGAGTGGCGCATGATGGGCTTCTAAGCGCATTTGTTACATAATGGGTGCGCTTGATGCCCACCCAAAGGGTGCTTATGCGTCAATTCCAGCAAAACTCGTGCCTAAAGAGCATCTGAATGACACGTGTGTAATTTGTTCAAAAAGATCATGCTTGATGAGTGCTTGAGAGGCACTCGTGCATTGACATTGATATAAAAACTCCTATGCTATTTTAGGATATTATATGCCGGAATTTTGCGTCTCCTTTGAGCACTGAAATAGTGAGAGAAAGGGGAGGGAGAGAGAAAAAGCAAGAAGATGAATATTCACTTATCCATTTGGGTTTTGAATCATATTCAATTTGGAAACGTTGTTCTTATTATTGAGAAGAATATTTTACCAGTTATTTTCTTCCCATTCTCTCTCATATTCTCTATTGTTCCGGTTTTCATTACAAGGTGTTATTGTATTGTTTGAGGTTTTTATAAACAGAATCACCGCATAGTGGATATTTTTGAACTTATAATATTGCGTTTTTTCTTCTCATTTTTAAAAGGATTTTTCATATAAAATATTGTGTCTCATTATTATAATTATTGTCTTACGATTATGTGTTATCGTATTTCCTCCTTGCAGGTTCAAACAAACGGTTCAGAAATGATCCTTGTAGAAATTAGTTCTCGGTTTTATTAGTAAAGCTTTTATGGCCAGAATCTAGTAAGTGATATAGAGATTTTGGGGCATTGTGTTAAATTTGTTTGGATTGATGTAGGGTGGTAACAAGATGAATGGCACAAACCTTGACTTATGGTAGAATAAGATAAAAGATCTATTATTCATAAAAAACAATGCATCTTTCGATATTTGCTATGCAAAAACTCAAATTAAAATCTGATGAAAATTGAGCTTTTGAATATGAGCAAGTTTTTGGGTGGGTTCGGCAATTTATTGATGATATTGTCTATAATCACATCCGCAATGAAAAACGTGCACGAACATTATGGAAGAAGCTCAAAGTACTTTATGCTTTGAAGACGGATAACAAGTTTTATCATTTGATGAAGTTGATGCAAGTTAAGTACTGATAGGGATGTTCCATAATCGATCATCTTAATGAGTTTCAAGGTAGTATAGACCAATTAAGTGGCATGGGCATTAAATTTGATGATGAGTTACTAAGCTTATGGTTGTTAACCATACTACCGAATTCATGGGAGGTTATTCGGATCACTATTGCCGATATCGCACCTAACGGTGTAGTCACTTTGGAGATTGTTAAGGGTTTGGTCATCAATGAGGAGATGAGGAGGAAGTCATAAGACTTCATATCTTCGCATTCAAAAGTGTTACTTTTGGAGTCACAAGGAAAAGATAAAGGGAGAAGTCCCAAATCAGATGAGAAGAGTCGTAACAAATCGAGATCGAGGTATTAAATTCTCAATTACTACTGTTGGGGGAAGAAAAGCCACATCAAGATGTAATACTATAAGTGAAAATATGAGAATAGAGATGGTGGCGAAAGGAAGATTGGGAAGTCCCAAAATAATAAGAGAGTTTCTGTTGTTACCAAATCTAATCTTTTTGTTGTGTATGAAGATGTAATTAATGTGGCTGATTATGAGATAAGTTGGGTGATCGATAGTGGTGTATCATTCCACGTTACATCTAGAAGGGAATATTTCATATTTTATACTCCCAGTGATTTTGGAGTATTGAAGATGGGCAATAACATATTGCCTCAAATCGTGGGTCGTGGACTAGCAATGGCACAAAGTTTGTTTTGAGGGATGTACAACACATCCCGGATATCTAGTTAAACATTATTTAGGCTAGCAAACTTGATGACGAGAGGTTTTGCAACACATTCTTGGAAGAACTCGTAAAAACTTACTAGAGGCTCTTTAGTGGTAGCACGTGGGAAAAAACTTTTTAACTTGTACGTGGTGCAAGCCTCAAACTCAAATGGTGATGGAATGTTGCCAAGAGTGACGAGTGTCCTAATCTATAGCATAAGCGTCTTATTCATTTGAGCGAAATGGGGCTTAATTTCTTAGCGAGGAAGAACCTTCTTCGTGTGAAGGAGGTAAAGCTGAAAACGTGTCCTTATTATATGGCTAGGAAGCAACGGAGAGTTTTATTCCATAGAAACTTATCAATAAAGAAGGTAGATATTCTTGAGCTCATACGTACCGGCATATGTGGTCTTCTTCTCAAAGTAAAAACACTTGATGGATTACTTTATTTCATAACGTTTATTGATAATTGGTCGAGAAAATTGTGGGTATATCCATTAAAAGCAAATGATCAAGCTCTTAATGTCTTTAAGCAATTTTATGACTTGGTTGAAAGGCAAATGGGAAAAAAAGTACAATACATCTAGAGTGACAATGGAAAAAGTACATTAGGGCATTCAACGTATATTGTCTGTCGCATGAGATGTGAAATCAAAAGACTCCTCCATTGACGCCACAACTCAATGGTGTGGCCAAGAGGAAGAATCGAATGTTGATTGAGAGAGTTCATCGTGTTCTTTCAAAGGCAAAACTCCCTAGCTTGTTTTCAAGAGAGCCTTGAATACTATGACTCATATGATCAATGTCTCACCTAGCGATCCCTTGAATGGAGATATGCTCAACAAAATGTGGTTTGAAAATGAGGTCTCTTCGATCATTTGTGCATGCTTGTGTGCAAGTCCTTTTTCAATGTTCCAAGAGACAAAAGGTCCAAACTTAATGCAAAGATATGATAATGCATCTTTCTCGACTATGGGAAAAATGAATTTGGCTATTGGTTCCACGATCAAGTAGAGAATAAGCTTGTGAGGTTTAGAGATGTGGCATTCGTGAAGATGAGACCCATTGAGGATATCGGCAATGTGGAGAATATGATCTCTAACAACAACAATGACTGCCTTTGCGATATGGATCCTATGCCATTGACACTAATGCCAATTTAAGTTGAAGATGATACTTGAGGTAATTATGAAGGCAATGGAGAACATGAGATTCCCACTATTGATGAGGTGGATGATGTTAATGTTGACGTTAATGTTGATACTTATAATGATGTTTATCATAAAGCTCCCGGGACAACCGACCATCCCACTTTGACGATCCATGAGAAATTGGTGTACCTTCTCACTTCTATCAGCCAATGAATATATATTACTTACCGATGACGAAAAGCCCTAATGTTTTGATGGAGTTATGGAAAATGACTACAAGATAGAGTGGATGGATGTGATACAAAATAAGATGAAATCTTTCCATGAAAATCATACTTGTGAGCTCACCAAATTGCTTAATGCCAAACAAGCATTAAAAACAAGAGGTTTTTTCTCTTGAAATCCGAAGAGAATGACCCTTAACTAAGGTACAATGCCAGATTGGTTGTGAAGGAGTTTAGTATCTATTTTGAGGACATTTTCTCTCCCATTATGAAAATACCTTCCATTCGAGTTGTTCTCAGATTAGCAACGACTCTTGATCAAAATGTTAAACAATTAGGTGTGTAAATGACTTTCTTGTATGATGATTTTGAGGGAAAAATTTATATGAAGCAATTGGAATGAGCATCTAGTATGCCAATTGGAGAAGAGCCTTTATGGGCTAAAGTAAGTCACTAAGTAATGGTACAAGAAGTGCAAGTTAGTAATGGTGGATCAAGGTTACTGAAGACTACTTTGGACTATTGTGTCTTCATCCAAAGATTCTTATGAGAAGACTTTGTTATTCTCTTACTTTATATGGATGACTTGCTTATTATGGAATGAAATGCCTCCCAAATTAGTGAATCGAAGAAACAATTTGGGAAATCTTTTGCTATGAAAAATTTAGGGCCGACAAAGCGAATTCTTAGTATAATAATTTATCATAATTGAAAAGTGAAGAGGCTTTAAATGTCCCAAGAGGGTTACATTGAAAAGGTATTTTAACGTTTCAATATGAAGAAGTCCAAATCGGCAAACACTTCACTTTCTAATCACTTTTAGTTGAGCAATTGGCAAAATCCTTCTACGAAGGTGTTGATAAGGTTAGTATGGGATATGTTCCTTATTTTTCCATCATTGGGAGTTTAATGTATGTGATGGTGTATATGAGGTCGGACATAAATCATGTAGTTGAAACCATTAGTTGATTCCTTTATAATCCTGGAAATGCCTAATGCGTGCCTAAAGAGCGTTCATGCGTCAATTCCAACTAGACTTGTGCCTAAAAAGCGTTTAAAAGGCATACATGCATAATTTACCCAAAAAGATATATAAACTCATGAGAAGCGCTTATACGCTAACACTGATATATAAACTTCTGTGCCATTTTAGGGTATTGTATGCTTGAATTTTAAGTCTCATTTGTGTGTCAAAATAGAGATAGAAAGAGGAGGAAAAGCGAGAAAGGAAGAAGTAGAATATTCACTCATCTATTTTGATTTCAAATTGTGTTCCATTTTCAGTCCACTTTGGGTATGTTATTTTTGTTATTGGAAAAAATATTTTACCAGTCATTTTCTTATTATTTGCTATTGCGTTTTCTATTATTCGGAATTTCATTACAAGGTATTGTATCCTTATATTGTTAGAGGTTTTTGTAACCTGACTCACTACATCATAGATATTTTGGGACTTACAGTCCCGTGGTTTTGACCCTCATTCTTAAAAGGTATTTAAAATATTGTATCTCATTATTGTGATTATTTTTTTACTATTGTGTGTTATCGTGTTGTCTCATTGTGCGTTCAAACAAAGGTTTTGGAAACATTATAGAGATTAGTTCTCAATTTTGTGAATAAAGCTTTGGTGACCAAAACTCAATAATGCCATCTCATGTTTTTTGAAATTTTTTTTTCTTTCAATCTAATTTAATACCGATATGTATTATCCGATATTGATATTAATATAACCATGGCTAATACCAATGTTGATATTTTCATACATTGTACTTACCACATCCTTCATCTGGTACTTTATATTTTAGCAATCAATTGTGAAATTTTCTAGTCTCAGTTCTCTGAATATAAGCATTTGTTGCTGGCTGATTGTGCAGGGATTGTCAAACAGGAGGACTGGTGCCACAAGTATGAATGCTGAGAGTTCTCGTTGGCATAGTGTTTTTACTTGTGTTGTCGAGTGACGTTTCAAGGTAACATCATGATTGATTGACATGTGTAGGCATATATACTATTTTTATATAAGCATATGTTGCTGGCTGTTATTAGTATGATAGTATTTGCATCTAGAAGCTAAGGGATTCTTGGTTGTCTATGGAAATTTTTAAGAATATGCTTACTAGTTTGGCAGAACACGGAAAATAGGCTAACCGATGTTTTAAGATTATGCTTTATTCTTGGTTCACTCAAGGACTGTGTAAAGTGTTTCTTGTGTATTTGCTAATATTGAGGGCAATGTCAATTAGTGGTATTGTAGAGCATGGCAGATGGTTTGGGCAGCTTCAGAACAAGCAGAATAAACTTGGTTGATCTTGCTGGGTCAGAAAGACAAAAATTAACTGGGGCAGCTGGAGAGAGGTTGAAAGAAGCAGGGAATATCAATCGATCTTTGTCACAACTTGGGTATGCCTCTTGTCGTTCATTCAGTTTTCTGATTTAGTTCTTGAGTGCCTTGTTACTGTAGTTAGGTTTTAGGTTGTTGGGATTGTAAAAAGCCTATGTTTTTTGAACGTTTTGGTAAAGCATCTTTGTTGTGTGCTGATTTCTGTTTAGGAATTTGATAAACATTCTTGCGGAAGTTTCCCAGACTGGAAAGCAAAGGCATATCCCATATAGAGATTCCAGGTTGACATTCCTACTGCAGGAATCTCTTGGTGGTAATGCAAAGTTGGCTATGATCTGTGCAATTTCACCATCACTAAGGTGAGCTTTCTTTCCTTGAATTTCTCCCTAATTTGCTTATTTCTAACTGCAAAGTTTGAATGGGAATTTACTTCTCAAAATATTGCAGCTGCAAGAGTGGTGCAGGATGATGTAAACTTTTTACGTGAAGTGATCCGACAACTTAAAGTTGATGTCATTATGTTTGTTAAAGAAATTATATCTTCCCTGTTCCATGTATATATATATGTATATATGTATGTGTACATGTATGTATGCATGTATGTATGTATGTATGCATGTATATATGTATGTACGCATGTATGTATTACTATGAGAATGATAGAAGCCCGCTAAATAAGCACAGATTGGTAAATAAGCACAGAAGCTGTTAAAAGCACATAAATAGGTAAAGGAATGGAAGCACATCTTGCACCTTCTATGATCCATTCAACCAACCTTCAAGATGAGAAATCGGCCTTTAGCAAGGAGATATCGCACGGAAAGCCGGATTAGGTCTTATAAACAAGACTTATTTTACAAGTCTTAATCCCTTAATGAGATTACTTTCACACACCCTGAGGCTTAATAAAAGATGGCCATATAAGTGACATCCTAGCCAGAGAAGAGCAACAGGAGCTATATTCAAGGAAGTTATATATGTATATATGCATATACATGTATGTATGTATTTTACTTCTCAAAATAATGATTCCCAGTTCCAGGATGATATAGTGTTTTGTTGTGAGAGAATGTGAAGTTGTGATTAAGTTGATCATTTAAACAGGATGAACTACTGCGAATGAAGGCATGTGGAAGCCAAGCAAAATCAACTGGAGCTTTTTCGAGTGTTTGGAATGCACATAGAAGCTTAAATCTTCTTAAATTTAGCCTGAATCGTCCAATGTTGTTGCCCCTTGTCGACAACGATGGTGATTGGGTGATGGACATCGATGCGAGAACTTCTGACAAACTAGATTCTGTTAAATCAGAATTAAAGCTTGTGACTTTTAAAGAAACAATTTTTTATCTTTCTCTGAATACATCTAGAAATGGCTGTCTTGAAAAGCAAGTTTCCGAAGTTTCAGATGTTATCGTGGGCAAAAGAATTTCTAAAACAGGTGACAAGAATGAAATTGTTCCAAGCTTGATCCGCCATATGATCACAGTGATGCGGACGAGAAAATCATAATTTAATCAATCACTCACACAACGTTGAGCAGTTGTCTTGCAAAACTTCCTGTCAGCAAATGCTGCAATAAAGAATCGTCAAGCAAGTCAGTCAGAGATGGTTTGAAAAGTGTGTTGTCAGATTCAGTTAAGGGTGAACTGTCAGACATTGTCAAGGCAGAAGCTTCGAATTATTCTCCTAATGACATCAAGGAGTCTACTGCTCCTTCTGACCTTTGCATAAGTTCAAGTGATGCCCCCCAAGTTCTACAGTCTCCCACCCCAAGTGTCTTGCCTAGAGCCCTTAGCAGTTGCAGGAAAAGTCTAAGAACTTCCTTTACATTAGCTACTTCACTGAAAAATCAAAGTTGTGATCTATGCCAAGAAGGTTTTATGTTCAGAGATGGTTTGACATGCATGTTGTCTGATTCAGTTAGTGGGGAGTTGTCAGACATTGCCATGGCAGACGCTTTGAACAATTCTCCTACTGACTTAAAGGAGTCTAATCCTTCTTCTGACCTTTGCATAGTTCCATGTGATATTCCCCAAGTTCTGCAATCTCCCTTCTCAAATGTCTTGCCGAGAGTCCTTAGCAGGACCAGGAAATGTCTAAGAACATCCTCTATGTTAACCGCTTCACCAAAAGATCAAAGTTGTGATCTAGACCAAGAAGGTTTACATGCATCATCTTCAAAGTTGCAAACTGAGAGCACTTCATGTGCTTTGACAGCTCCTAATATTAAAAGTGGCCTTTCTACAACAGAATGTTTGGCGGATAGGCTTCATCATGGTCTTGAGATTATTGGCAGCCACCAGCATAATGCACCCTTGAGGTATTCACAGTTCAGGTTTTCCTTTAAGCCAGCAGAATTAAAGCCAATTTTGCCTGCTGAGAGAGTTGATGTTGGTGTCCAAACTCTGCTTGAAGATGGTGGGTTATCAGATGAAGTTTGTTTGGAGTATCTCTGCACTAACTGTAAGAGAAGAACTCTTCAGGGAGAGCTTAAAGAGGCCAATGAGAATTCAAACCTTCAACTAGTTCTTGTGAATGGCTCTCTATCTTCAGAAAAATCTAAAAATCGAGTATCGAAAGTGTGTTTCTGCGCTCATTTTAAATTTTATGACCCTGTTCTCTTCCATAATTCTTATCAATTTAATGCATTGCTTAACATATGGTCCTGTACAGGTGGTTGAAAAGGTTCTGATGGGAGCTATAAGGAGAGAAATGGCACTACAGGAGTCCTGTGCCAAGCAAACTTCTGAGATCATGCAATTAAATTGTTTGGTCAGCTCTAATAACTGGTCTCAAATAGGCATACTTTGGCTTGGGAAATCCTTTTTGCGTTTATCTGACACTGACCACCACGTACAGGTCCAGCAATACAAGCATGAAAGAGAACGCAATGCAATTATAGGACAGATGCAGGAGGATAAAATAATTCGCCTTGAAAACCTCATGGCTGGAGTATTGCCTACCGAGGATTTCCTGAAAGAAGAATTAATATCCCTTCAAAGAGAGCATGAGGTATGGAATTGACCTCAGTATCTCTGATACTTGGTGTGGAATGTGGAATGGATGCATTCAATCTGTCACCTTTCAAATTAACTTTTGTGTCTTCTCCCTGTCTAATTGCTGTCTAATTGGTAGCTCCTGAAGGAAAACTATGACAACCATCCAGATGTCTTATGGACAAAAATTGTGATAAAAAGGGTTCAAGATGAGTCAGATAGATACAGAAATTTCTTTGATATGGGTGAGAGGGATATACTATTGGAGGAGATTCAAGACTTGAGAACTCAACTAAAATATTATGTCAATAATTCATCCAAACCAGCTCAATGGAGAAGCTCTGTTCTACAGTTGACCTATTCCGGTGAACGAAGTTCATCTCCACCTCCTTTCTGTATAATTCAGGAATTATCCAAAGAGAATGCTGAGGCCAAGCTTGAACAGGAGAAACTTCACTGAACTGAGGTGGAGAGCAAGTGGATCTCTCTTGCTGAAGAATTGAGAGTGGAAAAGGATTCTAGCCGTACCATTGCTGAAAAGCTGAAACAGGAACTAGAATCTGAGAAGAAATGCTCAGAGGAGATGAAGGAAGCATTGCAGTTGGCCATGGAGGGTGCACGCATGCTTGAACATTATGTAGAACTTGAAGAAAAGCATATGCAACTGCTTTGCAAGACATAGAAAGATCCAGGAAGGAATTGATGATGTCAAGAGGGCAGCCTCTAGAGCTGGGGTTAAGGGAGCTGAATCGAAGTTTATCAATGCCATTGCTGCACAAATTTCAGCACTGAAAGTTGCAGGGGAGAAGGACAGGCAATATCTGAGGGCTGAAAACCAAGTGCTTCGGGCGCAACTTAGGGATACTTCTGAGGCTGTAGAGGCGGCAGGTGAATTACTTGTGCATCTGAAAGAAGCAGAAGAAGCTGCTGCTGCTTCTCAGGTAGATTCGCACTTGATTTTATCACCTTTTTTGCCATGTTTTGTTTTTTACTTTTTTTAATAATTTTTTTTTGGTTTTTATTATGCTTTGCTGCCATAGTTTGTAATGCATTTGGATGAAAATGTTGTGAAAGCTTGGAGATACTTTACTCTTTTTCCTTGAGTGATACCACACTTTTATTTCTAATTCTACACCGTGTGATTTTTTATTTATGATTGAACAAATGAAGATTGTAAGTAATAGAAAACCGGCCAGAATATAAGTCGTCTGAGAATGTTTGCACTGTTTTTAAACCTAAGGTGACACAAAGAAGACAATAAGATTAATATGCATCCCAAAACACTATGCAATTGTTGTATTAAATACACATACTAAGAAATAATGCATACCTGGATACTCATCTCCATCTTAAGTGGGTGCACTCAAAAATTTGAATATCATGTGAGTAATCATATCTGCTTTAGGCATTAGAGATGTTCCTAACTCAGAATGTTGGGCGGAATGAAGCATCAAAATAACATAGAATACCCTATAATCTTTCCCCTGGGCAGCATGATATTGTTTCCTTGGAGATTGTGCATCACACTGGTGGTAACATTACATGCATATGTTCATAACTCCAGCTTGCTGTCCTTACTAGAATAATCATATTCATGAATTCTCCAAGTGATCAATGTTACACTTGCCTGTTTCCGGTTTTCCATTCCTTGCAGATTGCAATCTGCATAATTTTGGCCGGAAGCCCAATTCAAACAACAATAGGACAGAAAATGGCAATATTGCAACTTGGTCAACATTGACTGATAGATGATGGACTATTTTCCCCTTTTACATTGAACATTTTTCAAGGGCGTGGCACACTGATTTAATCAGCAACATATAGATTTTTTTCTTTGTTTTGCTCATGCTTTTGTCATAGTTGGGGAATCTTTCTGGCATTGATTCAGTCATTTTCTCTTGCTAATTCCCCATCCCCTGACTCATCATGCAGTTCAAATCTTAGAGAACACACTTTCATTTTCCTTCATCCCAACCCCCTGTTGAGCAATAAAAAGGGTATTTCAACTAGTAACAAATAGTTATTGGAGATTGCAATGCATTAAAGAAAAGTGTTACTTGTCAATTTTGCATGATTTTTTCTTTTGTTAGATTTAAAAAAATTGCTAATGCTTGTGGTCAAACTACAAAAATATGCAGAAGCGAGTTGCAGCAGCAGAGGAAGAAACCGAGAAGACTCACAAACAGATTGACAAACTAAAGAGAAAATACGAAAAAGAGGTATGAGTCAGATGATTGAACAATATCGTTTACCAAAACATGCATCGCAAGATGCTTATCTAAATTCCAGTATGGCTGAGTATTGTCCAGGGGACATCCATTGTGTGGACGATCGATGGAAAGAAGAATTTGAGTGGTTTTCTTCTGGTTATGATGGATGTAACATATGGGTAAGATCGAGTCACCTATATGCTGCATCTATGTAATAGCATGTAGTGAAATTGTCAAAAATATTATTTTCCTTATGATTTGTGTCAATTTATTCACACTGTTAATTTGAGTTAGTTTTATTCTGTATACTGTAAAATTGAGTCTTTTTCATTGATTTTGAACTTTTTGACCAAATTGGAGATAATCCGTTGTCTGGGACCCCATATGTGTTGCTGAATTTGATTGGTATGGCACATTACTAGTGAATGTATTTGCCAAAACATGATTTTGAGTGCCAATTAGCATTCCAAGTACCAGAACTTGAGAAGAAAAATCCAAACTGGTAAACATGATTTGCCTGGAAACTGTTCGTGGTGTCTTAGCTGGTCGTGATCTTTAATATATTTTTGTCTTCTTCTATCTGAACAACATGAAACACATAGAGTTGGATTTAAATGGTCCATTTCATCGCTTAGTTTGGATGGCATTGACTAGGGTGGAGCCCTTTTTAGTAGAAGCTTTGAACCTTACGAAGATCCATAAACAAACAGGGAAATCTCATGTTTTTAGTGTAATTCTTAGATAATCTCTCTGAGAAACTAACTTCAAATAAATTCGTGCCATCCTAAGCTTATCTTATTACCACATTTCTCTTGTTTTTAAAGGTTTGCTTTTGTTAGCTTTTTTAAAAAAGTTGGTAGTTTTTTTTTTTTTGTTTTTTAAGAAAACCTAATTGAAGTCTTTTATAAGTTACGGATTTTTTACCCCTAACCTCTATA
Organism: Nepenthes mirabilis; assembly: GCA_025585075.1. Lineage (NCBI taxonomy): Eukaryota > Viridiplantae > Streptophyta > Magnoliopsida > Caryophyllales > Nepenthaceae > Nepenthes > Nepenthes mirabilis. Next base: position 2,876 of record JAODPA010131773.1, on the reverse strand, counting down.
ATATAAATATATATCCAAAAGTGAATTTAGGAGGAGTTGCAAATTAAGCACCCCAAACCCAAGATCTTTCATCATTTATTGATTTGGCTGTCAGTGTCTATCGAAAAGGGGACAGGCTGATCAGAGGAGCATGCCATGCCCATTTGCCCGTTTGTGTCATGTAGGCATCGATGGAAGAGTGACTGTCCACACATCTCCCGACTCTGATTTAAGAGGGCTGTTGTGTCATGGAGACCATAAAGCAGTAGGGTTGTGCCTTTGTCTTCACTATCTTTTCATCTTTCCTTGGCTGTGGACGACCATTTCTGGCAGAGTCAAAGTGAGTATTTTTATTTTAACAGCTCAGAACGACCGAGGATTATAATATAGGTTTAACATATTTCATCGTGCTTAGCCGTTAAACTGTTAAGGTAAAATCTGTGCCGACAACAATACAACAAAGAATAAAAAAAATAAAACAGCTGATGATTTGCAAGTAGTTAAAATTTCACAGCCCTGGCCACTTACTTTTCAAAAAATACAGTCGAGATTTTGTGTCCCTATGGTCGCTATGTTATATTGGATAGTTGTGTTTTGCTTGTAGCTTGTCTTCGTACCGTTATTGATCCTAAAATGTCACAGAAAACTGTGAAAATAATATTGCATGATTATTGAAGAATACTAGAAATGTTTGTGCACTTCAAAGGATTGACCAGCAGCTGCCGATCTGTCGTAGATAGTGCCAAGTATGCTTCCTTTCTTCGTAGAATATAAACCATGAACTATGATGAAATATTTTATAAGCTTGATATTATCTAAGAAAAATAAAAATAATATGTCTATTAAGCTTTCAGGCTAGGCTTCTTTCTGTTCGAATATTCGCCTTAGGAGATATATTCCCTTATTAGCTTCGTCTCATACAATTTTTGTCTTTGAGAATGTATCTCAAATGGATGATGAAACTTTTTAATTGTGAGTAAAAGATTACATTTATATTCAACTAATATGAGATAATAATTCACTCCCACAAATAATCTCCCAATAAGTAGGTGATTATATTTCTATATTGGGATGTTGATATGAATTTTTGTAGACAATGCGACCAGTGATATGTACCGTAAAAACAAATTCGACTTAAAAAAGTCTTGGATGTGTTTTTAAATTAAAAAAATTTGGATTCTACTCAACAAAAGCACGTGGTCGACTAGATGCGATTAAAATTTTATAATTTATTATTTGATACCCAAATTAACAATCGCACTAATCAAACTAAGGCGAGAAAAGAATATTAAAAATGAGTATAATAATGGGTTTTGGAAAATCTGCTCTATGCCCTAGGAATGGTTTTTGTTAGAATGTACTTAAATAAGTAAGATCTTTCTAAATCCTGAAATACATAAGTTTTAAGTATAAAATTTGTCTCTTTACTCAACAAATGTGAAATAATTCACTAATATTATAATATCAAAATAATGATGAAAATGAATGAAAAGATAAATTTTGGTTCAAGATAAATTAGGCCCACCTATGTTGTGGGCCATACTAGTCGCAGCATAGTCTATATTTGATGCAATAACTTAGCGCCTCACAGGCTAAGTGGCCCGAAGAAATATTTGGCACAAGCAATTGTTGGGATTTTGTTTACTACTGAGACAAGGAGGATGCAACGGAGCTATCTCTATTTAATAGGGCAAATGGGGCTTTGAAAATGACACTGTAGATAATGTCCCAATACCAAGAGGGATGGAAGCCAAAAAAAAAGAATTCACTTCATCATTTTATTGCATTTTATATCCTTTTGATATTATCTAAGGATATGAACATATTATTGATCTAATTTTATACTTCTAATTTAAATTCCGACAAACATATCATATCGGGGATACGATCAGAACGTTAGGACTAAATGAGTAAATAAATATAGCATCGTAAATTAAAGCACAATTTAATTACATCGTCAATGAAGTCGTCAGATTTTAGGATAAATTAAATTATAGTATGGCTTTTTCATAAGAAAGAATAATGCTTCAGTAGTGACCAAAGAATATTATATCGCCACCGAATGGGTATAATATCATTTATAATAAATAAAGGTTTTAAAAAATACCAACTGATTAATAACAGACACACCTATATTTATTAACTCAATTAACGTCAAAGCTACATCAAAGATAAGCATGTGTGCTGGCGATTGAATCCTTTAATTAATTAGGGCATCGCTTGCTTATAAACTTACAAGTAATCAGTAAAAAGGAAGTGGGTGATACTCAAAACTTGGAGCAACTACAAATCCGCAAAGATCAAATGCATTCCACGTTATCATTACGTACATATTTATTGATCTTTTTACCAATCCCGACTCTGTGAAGTTTTTTCTTTGTACTACATTATTATTCACAATTTTCGCAACTTAACTAATGTTTGGCCCGTCTAAATAATTGCTCGCCTCCCAAATTTGGCACATTATACGACTATAATTCACCACCACCTTGTATATATATATATATATATTGGGAGTATGATTTAAAGTACAGTCGGGTTAAACATCACAATCAAAGTGATCGTAGAGATTCTCGAAATACTGACCACTTTATAGCAATAATATGAAGGATCCGTAAAGTAGGTCTTTCTACTTTACTGGAGATCATAGAGTTTAATTAATTTAATCACAAGATTTCCCTTAATCAAAGGCACCAATCATCATGCAAAGTTTTCTTTAATTGCTGCTTCTAGTAAGTTATATAAATTAACATACAGCGAAGGATATGGTGGTTCATCTAATATTATTTTGGGGGAGGATAATATTGATGTGGCCAATAGCAAGAGGACACGTGTCTCTCCTTTTTTTTTTTTTAATGGTAATATTTATGCCAAGTACAGTGTCACACATGTCTAGA
>JAODPA010131762.1:0-16795 GCA_025585075.1 Nepenthes mirabilis | reverse complement strand
AAATTAAATTTTACCAAAATTAAAATTTTATTTTTTTTTTAAAAAAAACCCTGCCTCTTCTTTATAAATTGTACACCCGTCTTCTTCTCTCGAGCTGCGAAGCCCCTCTTCGTTCTTCATTCCATACTTTGCTAATCCTCTGCTCGTGTCACAAAGACGTGTTCTACGAAGATCAGGAAAAACCAAACTATCATCACTATGGAGGAGCAAACCGTCGCTCAGATCAACGGCCGGCCAGTGCTTCAGCCGAACTGCAACCGCCTAGAACGCCGGAATTCACTTAAAAAGGCCGCTCCATCTCCGATGGCCTTTCCGTCGCCTAACACTCCCAGAGCTAAGCTTTCTCCAAGCCCTCCCATTTCTCCCAAGCCAAAATCGCCTGTCGATAGGAATGATCCCATGGGTATACAGAAGGTTTCGAGCCCTGCTTCGGCGGATAAATCGATTAAAAGGCCCGTCAAGGCCACCGGCAATGGCTGCATCGAGGCCCCCGGAAGCATAGCCGCTGCCAGGAGGGTAGAGGTTGCCAATTTGCAGGTTTTGCGGAAAATGAGAATTGCTCATTACGGAAGAAGAACTAATAAATCTGCCAATTCTGAAATCAATGTGGCCCCCGAGACAGTTGAGTTTTTGGCTTTGGCTACCACTTCCATTACTGCTCGCCGGGTGAAGAGATGCAATTTCATCACCCCAAATTCAGGTTTCGGATTTTATCATTATTTTAAATATTGTTTCCGATTAATTGACTTCGTCCGCAGCTGGTCCAGCATCTCCTCGATACCAAATATCTTGTTTGACGTGGGTTCGACTGTACATATCCAATTCCGCTATTTTCGCCGGTTTATCGCAGTACCTTTTCAGATCTTCCTTTATCAGATCTCTCCAAAATTCATACGCTTATCCACTTCATAGCAAGTTTCACACGCTTACCTCTCCCTCCAATAGGGCAGACAATTGATTTGTGGAGACCCTAAAAAATAAATGTAATAACATAGTTTAGCATTGCATCCTGAATATTTTCTGTGGTTAATTGTTTTTTCCTCATTTCTATGAGCAGACCCTATCTATGTTGCATACCACGATGAAGAATGGGGAGTTCCTGTTCATGATGACAAGTTAGCTTTCATTCTCTCTCTCTCTCTCTCTCTGTCTCATATTAACTTATTCCTTTCCGTTTTTCTTGTTCTTATATTACTGTTGAGGCCGTCTTGAAATCGTAAGAAAACTCATTAAATGCCTATCTGGGTTTGGTGAAATAAAGGTGATTTTCCTTGGTAAAATTTCATATAAGAGCATATTTGTATCAATTAATTAAGAGGGTTTTGGACAACAGCTCTTGTAGTTCTGCGATTGAGGTAGGGAATTTGCCTGCCTTCAGTGTGTCTTCACATGAATTTGTGACTAAATCACAGTAAGTTATATTTTTCTACAAGCATACAAAATTGAGAGGAATGTAAGTCTTATTGCAAGGATAAACTTGCTCCAACTCATTGATCGGACCACAGAAATAGCCTCCTTATAAATACAAGGACAAGCCGCCATCCCCAGATCGCATAATTTGGATGGGTCCCCCTTTATATGCTTGAAAAAAGCAGATTTTTTTTTTTAATCATTGCTTCCTAATTTCCTCTGGTCTCGATTTCGCGAGCTTTTCTTTTAACAGATACTCCTATGCTTGTTTTACGCAGACTGTTGTTTGAATTGCTGGTATTGACTGCTGTTCAAGTCGGATCAGATTGGACATCGGTCCTAAAGAGAAGGGAACATTTGAGGTGATTGTTCTTGCAATTGAATCAAAAGGACTTTCACAGAGCAGAGCATGATCAACTGTTTCTAACTGCCATTGTTCCCTTTCCAGGAATGCCTTCTCAGGCTTTGATGCAGCTGTGGTAGCAAAATTCAGTGAAAGGAGGATTACATCCACAACATCTGATTGTGGCATTGAGTTAAACGAAGTCAGAGGAGCTGTTGAAAATGCTAAGCAAATCATTAAGGTAATCAAATCATGCAAATCCTAATCTTTCCTAGGCTCTTGTTACTGATTCGTTCCAGTATAAATGACAGTCATTATTTGTTCTTCCACTGTAAGAGGGTCAGACTGGGATTGTTTGAGCAATTTTCATAGTTGTTGACCTCTTGCCAATTGATTCTCAATAGCTTTGTCAAGATCAAAAGCAAATAGTGAAAAGGCTTGCTTTTCCTTTTATTTTCTTAGCGGCATTTTTTAGGTGTCAATCAAGATTCTTGTATGTGGGAATCACAGCATGTGCCATGTGGTCCTTAAGCATCTTGTGTATACTACAGGAAGTTGACATTATCATTAAGTGCCATTACTAAATTGCTACAAGTCATTTCCATGTTTTATCAGCAACGATTTTGTTATGAACACAGAACATGGGGTGAAGGGGTCCACCATTATGGATGTTGTTTTCCACATTGAATAGCATCCAATTGTCAATTTTTGCTATTGGAAGATCACATAACCCGGAGATACAGACTATTAGATCTGTACCCACAATCAGTTCTAGGCAAAAACACTGCAAATATTATTGTTTGTCATTACAAAGAAGAGCTTCGTATATTGATTGTCGGTATGGCTTTTATTCATTGTTTAACAGATCATAGAGGAATACGGATCATTCGACAAGTATGTATGGAGATTTGTGAATTTCAAGCCTATCTCAACCCAATACAAAACATGCCAAAAAATCCCAGTGAAGACGTCGAAATCAGAAGCCATGAGCAAAGATTTAGTGAAGAGAGGGTTTAGGTTTGTTGGCCCTGCAGTCACCCATTCATTCATGCAAGCTGCTGGCCTAACCAACGATCACTTGATCAGCTGCCCCCGACGCCTCCAATGCATTCCGCTGGCACACAATCTGTAGAGTAATATTCCCAAAGGAAAGCGGATTGAGATCAATAGGCAATCACCAAGAAAAGGGGGAAAAAGAGAGAGATCAGTAGACTAGAGTAGCATAATATACACATATACTATCTTGGTTTATGTAGTTGGTAATTTTAGAAAAATCAAGGAGAAAGAGGGCAAGATGTAGGTGTATATGATTGTCCATGGAAGTGATGGATCGGCTATGAATTGGAATGGGAATGGATATAACAATAAAAAAAAAGTCAAAAATTTCACTAAATAGGGTTAGCTATATAAATTTAATTTTTGTCATTTCACTTAATTTATTGCAACTTCCTTTAAATATATAGGCAATTCTAATTTAATTTTTATCATCTTACTATAAGTTTTTTTAGGTTTATATTTTTATTTCTTTCCTCATACCACATCTAATTCAACTTTGTGTTTTATTTGGTCTATATTTTAAGTGTTAAATTATTTTAAATATTCTCTTTTCATCTTATATTTTATTAGTGGAAATTCTTAACCTTCGTGAATATATCGAAATGATGATGGTGAGATTATCGAAAGGGAGAGATAAGCAAGTGCGTGGGGAGGAGGGTGACCAGACCCTGGTCATGTGCTGGTGGGCAGGCGGCAACGGCTTTCATTACTTTGGGTGACCACACTACACATACCCCACCACCACCTCCGTACTTTCTCTTCATTATTTGGTTTTATCAGTTCAGCAAACCAAGGCGGCCATAAAAAACAGAGCTTCTGGGGAATCCCACTTGTTCTTTCCATTTCACACCAAAGAGACGTGAATCTCACAGTGCTTCTGATCTGATGCAGCTACGAGTTCCCTTCTGATATGATATGCAACTGCAAGTTTTCTGGAGGTCTTGAATTCTTACCATAAAATCCTTCTTATTGTGGCCTTTTTATGAGGTGTTTTGGTGGTTTCTTTTGATCCTGAGGGGATTGAAACCCACGTTGTTCTTATAGCATAGGAGAGGATTGCCATTGAGTTCAAGCTTATTGGGTAACGCGTGGAGTAAAATATAATGTTAAGCTTGTTTTACTATTCCTCTGTTGTGTATATTTATATATGTGCATTTGAACATTTTTTTCACGGGGTAGACTTGTCAATGGACCTAAAGTAGTTCAATTTATTTTTGAATTTCATATATAGTAAGAGTTTTGTATATTTAGTTATTCTTTCACAATATTATTGGAAACTACAAAGCTCAATTACGTTGATAATTCACAAGCTGAGCATCTGATAACTCAAGCTTAACTCAAAAGCCATTCAAATTTTAGTTATTGTAAGTTTGTTAAGTTTTTTTCCTTCCCTTTTTCTCTAACCGATAGACTCTTATATTGTTTATACATTTAATTGAGTAGAATTGCCACCGACCCTACATAATTTGAAGGGGAGCATTGACACACGGGTAAGGTTATCATCGTGAGTTTGAGTTCTAATGCGTCCTTGGTATTTGGGTTGTGGTATGGATTAGGGAACTACTTGATCTTTCACTGTGGGTCAAATTGGAGTGGATTCAGTTTCCGTCTCTACTAACTTAAAACCTATACACCACAAATTATAAATAATAGGTTAGAGGATTTGCGAGACTTATTTCCTGATTTATTATTTGACGTTCACGTCAGTAATCTTTTTCAGAAAAATAAAAATATGTAAGGAGGATATGAAAGAATGCAATGATACTCGTATGCAAGAATCGTGAGAGGAGGCTTGAGCTCTTAGAGTGTGCTCGGTGGGGAGTAGCTTGAAGAGATGGATGACTAGGCTCCTATGTGTCATACTCGGTGAGTGGCTTACTAAGATGCACTCGACAAGGAGTAACTCTCGTGAGAAGGAGAAATAGCTGTGTTGGGAAAGAAAGTTTAGTTTTTTCTGGCTCTTGTGTCTCGCTCGATGGTGACTTTTCATGGGGGATTGCTTGATTCCTAATCCTGTACAGGGTGAAAAAATTTATAGTGCTTCGTGGAGAAGATTTTGGCACCAAGATTAACGACAGGTGTTCCACCAAGATTCGCTGGCCGTTGAGGCATTGATAGGAGCCACCGTGTCAAATATATTGTGGCGATGATGTAACCGTGGCTGGTTGTGGCCGACAGGGGCCAAGATACTTCTCAGGTGGGTTGGTTGGGCCGTTCCTGGGCCTTGTTTAGTGTTGGGCGTTGCTAGCTAATGGGTTGGCTATCAGATCGGCCATTGTTATGACTAGATCGGCCCATGTCGTGGCTGGACCCATCACTAGCCCCCATGCCTGGGAGTCAGGCCTTCTGGTCTCCGGCATGTCAAATGATGGGACGTCGCCTGCTAATCTTGCACACACGCCTCTTCCTGAGACGCTTCAGTCGCTAGTTCCTGAGAGTTACGTCTCTTCCCCAGGCACTTTACAGTCTTCCGTACAATGGCTCAAGGATTCGATGCACTATTTGGAAAGATTTTGCTCTAAATCGAGGTTTGGTGTCGATTCTTTGCCGATAATTGGTGGACGCGTCCTTTCATCGAGAGCTTGCTATCTTTCCATTATGGCTATAAATGGAGGACCTTATTGCTTTTTGATTCAAGGTTCATCTCCACACCAGCTAAGTGATGTGGGAGTTCACAGTTGCCTTGAGCCTTCCAAAGCCTTGCATTGGGATCGGGTGGAGTCCTAGAAGATTTGAAGATGTGCTTGGTGCTCACAACGTTACCATTGTTCCAACTGTGCTCGTGCGACCGAGACCCTACTCCGGTTGTTCCCATGCCGCTGTGCTCAGCAATTTAGTGGTAGGGTCCCTTTTCTTCTTTCCTCTGTCCGGCATTTGGACGTCCTCTTTCGAGGGGATCCCCCAGGATAGGCATTTCCCGTGATCCTCTTGGATCTACGGAAGTGGCCCTGTCTTGATCTCTTCTCTGTGGGGCCGTCATCGGAGCTTTCCATAGGCAAAGCCCTCGGGTGAAAAGCTTCTCTGATATTGGTGGCAGCATTTTGTTTCTCCTCTAGAGAATCGCTTCCCACCTACCTCCTGCAGCGCCTGGTTTCTAAGTTGGGTATGTTCTATATTTAGGTAGGCACGGTCAGCGTGGTGATTCACCTGTGGCTGTCCTCCCTGCATGTGCCTTCCCTAAATCCGTCTCCAAGTGAATGTCGCTAGTTTTTTCGTCAACGTATTTTCTTATACTATGTACTTTCGCTATCGTAAGACTTGTACTTTGTAAAAAAATTCCATGAATGAAACCTCAGAGTATTTTCTTCCTTCTTGTGTTTTTGTAATTCTATCCTTTTATCTTCTACCGTTGCTTTATGATTGGGGTGTCTTTGTACAGTTGCATGTAACCTGGCATCTAATAGTCGAAGGGTCACGTGTCGGGCAACTTAGTTATCCGATGACTAGCTTTTCGATTGGCTATCCCAAACGCTTGGCCAAGAGGCAAGCAAGGCAGGGCATAGTCAAGCTGAATTGGATCTCACACGGTCCACATTCTGACCTTAGTTGCGTCGCATGACGGTTGTTGTATCGTTAAGCCGTGAGTCTCCTAGTGAGACTGTATGTCGTCATGATGGCCATTTAGTTTGACGACGCTGGCCCTTCTGGGGTCTGAGTGCCACATTTATAGCTAACAAGATGGCTTGACTAACTGGCATCATTGCTAGTGTGCGGCAATCTGAGACGTCAGGCCATTTCAAATGATAGTTTGAAGAAGTGTGTCGTGTCGCCTCGTGGTCCTGACACGCGTAGCAACCATCATGTGGGCGGCCATTCATTTCCCACGCGAAGTCATTTTTGGCTCAGAGCCTTCACTTATTTAAACCACGTGACCCTTGCTATTCCTGCACTTTGCCTTCTATTCACATATTTTCTTCTTCATTTCCAACCATGGCCATTGATGATGTCAAAAGGATTCGCTCGATCCTCACTACTGAAGATGTCTAGTTGTTGCTTTCCTAGTTTAGGGTTCCGGGGGGTACAGCATTTCTGCTACCTGATGAAGACGGTAGAGCCTGTTCTTCGTCAGATGGCTTTATCATTGTCTACAAGATCCATCTGCGGGGTGTACTCGGTTTCTCAGTGCTGTCGAACCAGTACGTGATCCTCACGACTTCGGGGGTGCCGGTGGTGAGGCTTATGCCCAACGCTGTTTGGTACCTGGTGTCACTCTACATCTTCTCCCGCTACAATGGCTACAGGTTCACTATCAAATCAGTGAAAGCGATCTTCACCTTCTCACAAAAGGCTAACTGGATCTCCTTGTCTCTTCGCCCCGGCTTTAACTTCAAAGGGGCGAATCCTGATTCGGTCAAACATTGGAAGGACTGTGCTTTTACTTGTCGATTCCTTCCAATTGGGCAGTTCCCAACAAGTGGGGGAAAGTCCGACTTGGCATTACCAGGCCTTTGGAAGAGAGTGAGAAAACTTAGGAAAAGCCCCTAGTGGACGAGATCCTAGCCAATGCCAGCACTTTTCAGGAGAGGGGTCACTGGTTGACCCTAGAGGACTTTGCCGAAGCAGCGTGGGGGCTGGCCCCCATTAGCTGGAGGAGGGCAGGGATGTTAGTTATTCGAGAGCCTTTGGGTTGGCAATTGAAGCGACACTACTCCTCCTCTGACGACCTATCTTCGAAGTTTAGTTCTTCTTCTGGAGAGGACAAGGCTGCGCTACTGCAGGGGCAGCGATTTGGGAGTACATCGAGGGGAGTGAGCTCTGCTTTTGCCTCCTCCTCAGGTCAGCTGTCTGGCTCTAGGGGAGCTAAGGGCGTCCTAGCCAAAGTAGCTCCTGCGCCAGTGCTCGGACCTGGCGCCATTGGAGCTTAAGTCAAGCTGATTTCCACACATGTGTTAGCGCAATATGGGATACTGGTTGATGCCAGAATTTTGCAGGGGGGCCATCGGCAGATGCCCTAGTCGAGCCTGCGGCAGATGTCACGGCTAGGTCGACATTGGAGGTCACAGTTGGGCTGGAGTTGGAGGTCAACATCAAAGGATTTGAGCGTCCCATCCTTATGGTGGAGGTGTCCTACAATATTCCTGCGGTGGATGTCTTTTCTGTAGATGCTGAGACTGCAAGGGAATCTCCCTCCGAAGCGATTGTCCCTGCTGACGTGCCTCCTCTGAGGTAGTTGAGGTCACAGAGGAGCTTCCATCAGGGCAGATGGTCACCGCTGGTGCGCCTCACTCTGAGGCAGGTGAGGTTGTCGAGGCATGCCCTTCAGGTTGTTCGAAGCCGGGGGTCAAGAGGGGATGGCTGCAGTGGATGTTGCGGAGGGAACTGCGGCTCTAGCCCCTGAGCTCCTTGAGTCTAAAGGCGTTGAGTCTGTTGGAGCCGGAGAGGCTGTGGAGTTACCCAGGGCTGGCCTGAGATGTCCTCCCTCCAAGAGGTGTTCTTTCGCGGAGTTACTCATTTATCATGCCCTTGCCTTTTTTTTTTTTTTTTTTGCTTTCGTTTCTGTCCTCCTAACACGCTTTCTGCCGATAGGTTTAGGAGAGGGTGTTCTCCAGCTTTTGGCTACTATTGGCTTTCTGGCATGAGAGCATGTTAGAGCGGGTTGAGGCCTTGGAGGGTGAGCTGCACACGACCGGGGAGAAAATTACTTCCCTCGAGGGGTCACTTCGCGAGTCCCAGGAGCAATATCGTCTTCTTTGCGGACACTGCCTCCGATTTGGGGGCCAGTTGAAGGCCTTCATTCTAGTAGAGGAGCTTGGGAAGATGCTGGAAAGCAAGTACCGGGATTGCCTTCACCTTTGCCGGCAAGTGTAGCCGGTGGCTCCAGACTTTCCTGTCTCCTTACTTTACCCAGTGAACGGCAGCGCAGCCAAGGAGTCTGACTTGCTCATCTCTCTCGAAGGGGCAGGCGAGGCCTCGAGTTCTCAGCCGAGTGGTGGCCAACTGTTAAACCAGCCTTCTCCAGACCGCTAGGCTCCTTTTCTTTCTTCATCTTTTTTTTAGGCAGATGGCCTGCTTGCATATCCAAAACTTATTGTAATGAAATCTGTTGGATCATTACGACCTTTGTGACTGTTTGCTTGTATTTCCACGTAGAATTGCTTTCTCCTTGCCTGCCTGACTAAGCATTGTAGCTATTGTCGCCGAGCTTGTTTGGGACACTTCTGCCCCCGTGGTGCTCGTTCCCTTGAGAAAGGAATGTCGTGGCACCTTGATCTTATAGGGTGCTCTATCCTGTAAATAGGTCGTCATCGTACGCTTGTGGATGAGCCTCACTAGGCCTAGTTGGGTTTCATGGTTACAGCAGCCGGGCCCTAGTAGAGTCGTAGGTCATTGCCCACGCATTGCCATTTTGGCACTTAATCCTGTCCAAGGACATCTTTGCCCATGCACATCTAATTCTAGTTCGCCTATTATCTCTGACTGTGGGTATTTGTCAGATGCCCACTGTAGAAGCCCCCTATGGTTTTAGAGGCGATTTGGTTAGGAGCTCCAAGAGCCCCCGAGCCTGGTCTTCGGCCTCTGTGTCACTCGGTATAGAACCAAGGTTTAAAGTTCAGCCGCTTAATGGGTCGGTCGGCTCGAAGCCAAGGTTCTTTAACCGTCAAGGAGTCATGAAGCAGGCCATGACAAATCTTGCCTGACTTAGGGACAGTTTAGGTCACTTGATTTGGTGAAACGACAAACATGCATGCATTCACAAGGACAAGTATACATGAATAAACAACAATTTTCTTAATTAAAAACGTGATACATTTACAAGCATTTGGAATGAGGCACGCGGCGCTTACCTGGGCTTGGTTGGAGCTTATTGGTAGTAATTCTTGAGGTGGGTGGCGTTCCATATCCTTGGGATGAGTTTTCCATCCTGGACATGTAGGTTGTACTCACTATTTTAGAGGATTGCCTAGACAATGAATGGTCTTTCCGAATTCGAAGAGAGCTTATTCCTGTTGGCAATTTTGCCGGTCGTCTCTACACTCCGTAGGACCAGGTCCCCTATCTTGAACTGTCGGGCTCTTATCCTCTTATTATAGTACCGTGAGATTCACTATTGGTATGCTGTAGTCCAAAGGTGTGTTGCATCTCGGGCCTCCTTGAGTAGGTCGAGGTGCTCCCTAACCCTCTATGAATTGTTGAGAGGATCGAAGCTTTTGACCTAAAGGTTGGGTAGACCGACTTTCACTGGGATGAGTGCCTCCACTCCGTAGCATAGGTTGAAGAGCGTTTCACAGGTCAGCTCTCTCGGGGTGGTCCTGTGTGACCAAAGGATGGAGGGGAACTCATCGTCCCAATAGCCCCTAGCATTTTCCAGCTTAGTCTTCAACTCATGTAGTAGCATTCAGTTCGTCACCTCCACGTGTCCGTTGGCTTGCGGGTAGGCAACTGAGGTGTGAACCAGTTTTATTTGAAAGATTGTAAAATTCTTGGTGAATCGTTTGCCGGTGAATTGGATTCCGTTGTCGGTCACTATGACCTCAAAAATTCGGAATCAACAAACGATGCTCTGACGAATGAACTCTGTTGCATTCTACTCAATTATCCATGCTAATGGATACGCTTTCACCCACTTGATTAAATAGTCGATGCACATTATAACGAATTTCTTTATCCAAATGCCGTGGGCAGAAGTCCGAGATTATCAAGCCTCCATTGCACAAATGGTCAGGGTGACTGTAGGGCTTGCAACTCCATGTGCAGCTGATGAAAAATGTTCCCGTAGAGTTAGCTACTTTCACACTTCTTTACAAATTTCATGGTGTCGCGCTTCATCAAGGGCCAGAAAGCCTCATCTCATTACTTTTAAGGCTAGGTTCTTGCCTCCTATATGCGTGCCACAGATGTCGAGATATACCTCACTCAGCACATAGTTGGCCTCTTCTGGTGCGAGGCATCTCATGTAGGGGAATGAGTACCCCCCGGCGGTATAGTCTTCCATCCACAAGGGTGTACCAGCTTATTGTCTTCCTCACATGTTTCATCTCGTCTGAGTTCTCTGGTAGGGTGCCGTTAGCCAGGTATTTTTGGTATGGGGCCATCCAATTGTTACCGTCAGCCACTTGAAACACCTCACCCTCGGGGTTGTCGATGCTCGGGATGGCTAGGACTCCCCGCATATCCTTAGAGTATTGTTCTAGGCTACCGGTTGCTGCTGTCCATGTTAGCTGGTCGACCTTCTAGTTCTCCTCCCTAGGGACGTGTATTACTTTGGCTCGGTCAAACACTCGAATCAGGCCCCTTGCCCTGGCAAGATACTTTGCGAGCTGTGGGTTGGACGCTTAAAAGTTCCATTGGACTTGATTGATGACTAACTCAGAGTTGCTGTAAACTATAAGTGACCTGGTCGAGCACTCATTTGCGAGTCAGGGTCTGACAAGGAGCGCCTCATATTCGGCAACGTTATTGGTGACTAGGAATACAAGGCTGATAAGTACTTGATCTCCGACCCGTCCTGGGTTCATAGAACCACACCTGCTCCACTCCCTACCTGCGTTGATGAACTGTCAACGTCTAGGGTCCATGTCGGAGAATCCGGCTTATTTGTATCTTCGGCATGGTCAGGAGTGTCAGGAACTGGCGTCACCGTCTCGACTATGAAATCCGTGAGGACCTGATCCTTCATAGCCGGCCGTGGACGGAACTCCAAGTCAAACTCCCCCTACTTTATCGCCCAACTCTATTGCAAACTTGAGCAGTTGCCCGTAAGTGTCTAGCTTTTGCGATATTCCCTTCAACAGGTGGTCAGTTAGAACGATGATCTTGTGTGCTTGGAAGTAGGGTCGCAACTTTCGAGCAGAGTATACCAGGGCTAGTGCGATCCTTTTGGAATGTGAATAGTGGCTCTTGGTGTTAGTAAGGACTTTGCTAATGTGGTATAATGGTCGCTGCACATTGGACTGTTGCCGAATCGGGACCGAACTCAGTACTGTACTGGAAACTGTCAAATATAAATACAACTCTTCACCTTCCTGAGGCGAAGTTGGGAGGGAATGATTGGTGAGATATTCTCTGAGCTCTTGGAACACGACATTGCACTCAGCCGTCCACTGGAACCCGATTACTTTGGTCCCCCTCAATGCCTTAAAGAACGGTAAGTACTTCTTAGCCAATTTTGCTAGAAATTGAGAAAGAGTAGCAAGCCATTCAGTGAGCTTCTAGACCTCTTTCACGGTCCGAGGGGGATTCATGTCGAGAATGGCTCTTACCTTCTCGGGTTTGCCTTAATATCTCGCCGAGACACTATGAAACCTAGAAACTTCCCGGAGGTCACTCCGAAGACGCATTTAGTAGGGCTAAGTTTCATCTACTGTTCCCAGAGGACCTCGAAGGTCTCGCTCAAGTTGCGAACGTAGTCGCCAGTGACATTGCTTTAGACGAGTATGTCGTCTATGTACACCTGCATGTTTCGACCGATTGGGGCTTTAAACATCTCGTTTACCAACTGCTGATAGGTAGCATCAGTGTTCTTCAAACCGAAGGGTATTACCTTGTAGTAGTAGGTCCCCAGGTCCGTCATAAAGGAGGTATACTCATCGTCCTCCGCGCTCATCCTGATCTGATTTTATTTTGAGTAAGCGTCCATAAAATTTACCAACTCGTGGTCGAAAGTGGAATCTATCAGTTGGTCAATCTTCGGTAGTGAGAAACTATCCTTCGGGTATGCCTTATTCACGTTGATGATGTCTACGCATATTCGCTACTTCACTTCCTATTACTCTTTTTGATAAGGATAATGTTCGACAACCAGTCATGGTATTGGACTTCCCTGATGAACTCCACATCGAGTAGCTTCTTTATTTCCTCGCGAGTGGCAACCAATTTTTCGACTGAGTAGTTCTTGCGTTTCTGCCTAACAAGCTTATGGTCAGGATTGAGACCCAACTTATAGACCATTATTCCAGTCAGTATCTTGACATGTCGACAAGAGTCCACACAAAGACATCGGTGTTTTTTTCTGAGGAAGGTTAGAAATTGGTCGCGGACTAGACCTAAAAGGGAGCTACCGATGTGTATGTATTTTTCTGGTTCGTCAGGGCCCAAAGGAATCCTATCAGTTGACTCCCCTAATTGAGTCTGCTGCAGGGTGGCCTCATCTCATAAGTCAAGCTCTCTGGCTAGTTTGCTTGGGGATGCCGGCACGACTTGGGACAGGTAACATGTCCGGCCCATTACCTGGTCTCTCAGGATTTCTCCAACGCTGCACGGTGTCAAAAACTTTATCTTTAGGTGCGGGATCGACGTTACTGATCCAAAAGCAGTTAGGCAGGGCAATCCTACGATTGCATTGTAGATAGATATGAAGTTGACGACCAGGAACGTAAGTACTCAGGAGGTCGTCTACAAGTATGTCCCCAGCGTTACCTCCAGCTGGACAGCTCCTTACACGGGTACTGGTTCATTGTCTAGGTTATTCAGGGGTCCTTCAGTGGCCTCATTTTGTTCTTTTTTAATCCGAGCTTAAAGAAAGTACCAAGATATAACAAATAACAAGAGTTTTCACTATTGATAAAAGCTTATTTCAATTAGTAGCTTATAGTATCATTCGAAATAAGGGCGGGTACAGCCAGAGAGTCAGAATAGGGGGTTATTGCATGCGTCATATCGTTGTTGCTAAAATCAATGATATCAGTCCTAACCCCTATCGTCGGCTTCTTGCTGCTGGAGGTGTTCTTTGGGCGGTCTAGGGCACTACCCTTTGCTGGCTTGGTTGTTACCATGTCGACAACCCCATCTGCCACTCAAATTTTTGGCTGCTCTTACATGTCTTCCTCGACTGCTACGGGAGCCTGTCCTGGGTTTCATAGGAACCTCGTCAGATGCCCCCGGTGGATCAAGTCTTCAATCTCCTTCTGCAGAGTCCCATAGTTTTCAATTCCATGATCCAGAGACCGATGGCAGTGGTAATATTTGGTTTGGTTCCCTGCCTCTGGGTTCCTTGGCACTTTGGGCTATTTTAAAAAATTTTCATATCGAATCTGTATTAAGATGTTAGTGCCCGTGTCGATAAGGGGGTCAGGTCCTCCGGTCGGGACTCCTTTTGAGGACTTGGCTCCACTCGTAACTGTTTGCATGGTCCTCGGGGACAGTAGTTGTCCCTATTCCTCTTCTTCTCGTTTGTCGGCCTCTCCGACAGCTGGTCTGCATGTTTCTGGGTTCTGGTAGGTCAGGTGCTTGAAGAAATCACAAGCTCCGGGATGACAATGAAAGAGCTTTACTTCACCTGTTCGGTGAACCTAGATATCCTTTGTGCCTCGGCGGTGAAGCTAGCTAGGAAGTGCTTCAGACTTTTGTCTTGTCGCTGCAAAAGCCAGACCAGATGACACAGTTGCTTCACCTCCTTTTAGTTGGAGGTGAATTGGGATAAGAAGCAATTAGCGAACTTTACAAACATCCAGATAGAGTTCGACTCGAGACTGTAAAACCAAAGACAAGCACCCTTTTGAATGTCGAAGAGAAGCACTGGCACTTGGCAGTCTCACCAAGGCCCTAGAAGCTCAACAGCGTGTGAAAATAGTCCAGGTGGTCCGTCAAGTCGGTGCTACTGTCATATGATTTGAGGGTCAGCATCTCAAGCTTATGGGGGAGTGGCCGCGCACAAATCTCCACCGTGAAGGGCGACCTCCTCAGGTCTACGGCCCTCCTGTTGGCATTGCTCTTGAAGATGTGCTGTCATATTATTTTCACCTTCTTCTCCATGCAAGAGGTGGACGCGATGCTCTTGGCGTTGAAAAATGTCCTCAACTCTGAGTAGTTCGGAGAGGGGTGCGTGATCATGCGGCTCCCGGCTCACAGTGGCTGTGCGCTGCAGGAGGCTTCTCCTTGGGTTTAAGGTCTCCGATTGCTATGAGAGTAACGAGGGTTGTGGTACAAATGAGGGAGCCACTTGATTTTTTACTGCGAGTCGAATTAGATCGGGTCCAATCTCCATTTTTATTAACCTAAAATTTACGCATCACAAATTACAAATAAGAGGTTAGAGAATTGACGGAACTCACTTCCTAATTTATCATCTGACATTTAAATCAGTAATCTTTCTCAAAAAAATGGAAAGATGTAAAGAGGATGTGAAAAAATGTAATAATACTCATATGCAAGGATCGTGAAAGGGGACCTGAGCTCCTAGAGTGCGCTTAGCAGGGAGCAGCTTGAAGAAATGGAGAATTGAACTCCTATGTGTCGCACTCGGTGAGTGCTCACTAGGATGCACTCGATGGGGGTGGCTCTCATGAGGTGAAGAAATAGCTGTGTTGGGAAAGAGAGTTTGGCTCTTTCTGGCTCTTGTGTCTCGTTTGAGGGTGACTTTTCATAGGGGATCTCTCGATCCCTAACCCTGTGAAGGGTTAAAAAATTTACATTGCTTTGTGGAGAAGGCTTTGACGCCAAGACTAATGATCGGTATTTCGCTAGGACTCGTTGGCCGTTAGGGCATTGACAGGAGTTACCACGTCAGATATTGTCTTGTGGCGGTAATGTGACCGCGGCTGGTGGTAGTTGACAGAGACCAGGTTTCTTTTCATGTGGATTGGTTGAGCTGCCGTTGGTCGGCGGGCATGACAATTTTCCATGACTGACCCCCATTACCATTGGCTGAGAACTATTGTACCGGTGTTTTCTGTACTACCAGACTATTATCGCTGAGATGGAGGGTAAACTTTGCTGTGATTGATTGGCTCATCCACAGAGGTTACCTCTTAACTCTAGACCGTTGGTCCTTTTGGGCTAGTTGGATGGTTCCTAGGCTTTGTTTGGTGTTGGGCTTCGCTAGCTAATGGATGGGTTGCAGGATTGATTCTCGTTATGATTGGATCGGCCCATGTCATGGCTGGACCGATCAAGTTCTAACAAGAATTCAAGCTTTGGCTAACGAAAATAAAGCCCCAAACTAACTGCAAATTATATACAATAGCATCTATCATTTTCTATTATTTCTTGAAATTCACTAATTATTAAAAAAGTTTGTAATTATCATTTATCTCAACAAACAGACAAATTTGATATTTTAGATATAATTATGTGTTTTATTCTTTGTTTGTTGTCGAAAGGAATGTGGTGAATTGTGATGAAATAAACCAAAAATATATTGATTTTTTTTCGATGAATATTACAAGGAGCAACGCAAAATTATTATTATTATTATTTTTTAAAAAAAAAAGTGAAGAAAAGAAAAATGTTATCCTGTCACACTATATTGTTTAGAGTTGTCAAATTGGACACTCTTTAGGCAAGAGTTGACATAAAAAAATGTGCATCAGTAGGGACTTTTGTATTATAAAACATTTATAGAGCCAAACAAAGGCACATGAGGACCGATTCATCCAAGCAACTGACTTGTCAATAACCGAGAATATTAGACAAAGCACACCTAGACTTGAGATTAGATTAACTAGGTCTAAAAAGTTAGCACCGTCCGATATTTACGATCCAAATGTGTTGTTAGAAGAATCATCTATCAGAACAATGCTTATAAATGTGACAATTAATCTTAAAGGAAAAAGGTCTTTTAATACAGGATATTAATTCTTTAAATAGAGAGCCTTTTGTTGAATAATTTGTAATAATCCCTCAAAAGAAAAATGGCCAATAGCTTTTCGAGAAGTTTCCTAATAGGTCCCAAGGCGGGCCTTCACGCTATTGTAAATATAAAGCTTTTTAACATAGGTGGGGCATCGTTTGTTTCAATAGCACAATATAGTGCTTCAATAGTGAAAGTTTTAAAAGGATCTTTAGCTTGATTAAGCACTCATTTTATTTGAAATAATTTAAAATACTTGTGCAGATATACGTTTTAGAATACTTAAGCACACACCTAATAAGATTAGGAGCATGTTATCTGAAAAGCCGTATTTTTAAAAAATCACAACGTATGGAGCAATAGATTGGAGGAGATTTCATCTTTAAAAAAGATGGAGAGATTTTTGTCTCTCTATCTGATTCGTTTATTTTTAAATAGATAAGTATAATTTAAATATTTGACTTTAATCAATTTTTTTA
>JAODPA010131751.1:0-16798 GCA_025585075.1 Nepenthes mirabilis | reverse complement strand
GCAGCGGCTATTTTGGGACCCAAAGCGGGTCTTGTTACTGATATAGGGGCTTCTATGGACTCCTGCTCCTTGAAATCAGATAGGTCTCCTGTTGGAGTTGAAGAACTGCCTGCAAGGGACTTGGCTTGTACGAATTGCATAACTTCTGGGTTTGATGATTCTACTCCGGTGTTGGCTCCAATATCCAAAGATGAGATGCTTGTGGATCAAGCCCTGGATCAGGCCTCATTCTTAAAGAGGGTGCGGTTTGCTCCTGAGACCTTGTCTGCTGAAGCTCACAGCAGTGCTCCTCATCGCTGGATGTTGGCTCCTTGCAGTGATATTTGTCATCCAGTCAAATTCCGTAAATCCAATATTGGAATCTTGGCCTCTGAGGACATCCCTGTGGATGATGACCCCAATCCTGGTGCTGCTATTGAGTGCCATGACCGGTCGATTCCTCCATCTGATGGAGAGTCTCTGGAGATGGAGCCTGTGGCTGTTATCGATCCGGATATCACGCCCAGCCCAATCTCCCGTATTCTAAAAAAATACGTGGGTAGCCCTAATCCAGCTAAGAAAAAAACCCAAAGTAAGACAAAGCCCTGTAAATCTAAGTGATTTGCAGTCGGTGCTCCTTTGGCTCATTACAAGGTTGGAGTGGCATGAAGTCATGCGTGTTTAGCAAGCCGGAGTGATTGTGGTGCTGGATGAGGATGCTGGATTAATCCTAGATCCAGTTTGGTGAATTTGGTTGCATGGCTGCTGGTGGGTCTGGCTGTGTAGCTGATTTGCCGGATTGTATATGTCTGTTATGCACTTTTCCGGAGTAAAATTTGCCGGTGTGAAATCTACCGCAGTGCATTTTGCCGGAGTGGTTTTTCCGGAGTGTTTTTTGCCGGATTTCAATTTGCCGGAGTGAATTTGTCCGGAGTACAATATTCCAGTGTGCCAGTTCCGCTCCTCGTGTAAGCCGGAGTGATTGGGACGGAGTGGCTTTTGCAGGACGGTGTGCTTGGGACGGAGTGATTCTTTTCCGGAGTGCATCTTGATCCGGAGTGCTCTTTGCGTTGGGAATGCAAGGTGCCGGAGTGATATTTGCCGGAGTGCGTTTTGGTCTCAGGGGGTTGGAAAGCGATGCTTCCCCTCTTGGTTGTCATTTTGCCGAAGTGGTTTTTCCGGAGTACATTTTTCCGAAGTGCAAGTTTCCGGAGCACCATTTATTCGATGGAGTTTTTGGCCGGAGTGGTTCCCTCTTAGGCCGGAGTGATGTGGTGAGTTGAGTCCGGAGTGGCTCTGCTTGAATAGTGTCTATGAACTCGGTGGGCCCAAAAAAAAAATCCGGAGTGCTTTTTTGCCGGAGTTCATTTTGCCGGTGTGATTCTGTCCGGAGTACAATATTCCAGTGTGTCAGTTCGCCGGGGTGATTGGGACGGAGTGGCTTTTGCAGGACGGAGTGCTTGGGACGGAGTGTTACACATTCCGGAGTGGTAACTGCCGGATTGCATTTTTTGCGGAGGGAGTTTCCGGAGTGCGTTTTGCCGGGCTGCAATGTGACAGAGTGATTCTTTTCCGGAGTGCTTCTTGATCCGGAGTGCTCTTTGCGTTGGGAATGCAAGGTGCAGGAGTGATCTTTGCCGGAGTGCGTTTTTGGTCTCAGGGGGTTGGAAAGCGGTGCTTTCCCTCTGGGCTGTGTTGTACTGTTTTTCATTCTCTGTTGATTAGGTAGAACATTGGCCTCTCAGAGGCGTTGTGTACCTTTAAATGTACTAGTTGCTCGGGGTATGCCCCAGCAGTTAATGTGTCATCCCCAAGTTAAGATACTTGGCGATGAAACATTAAATTGTTCGGACTGATGTCATTGGTTTAGGGGTCTCCCCTGCTTCTATGTTTCTTTCCCCAAGTCGCCAAAACACTTGGTTAACAACATAGCTCTTTGTACATTTTCTTTAAATTTAATGCAATTAATTACTTACAAAAAAAAAGGTGTTGCGTGTTGCTTCCAGCTGTTGGAATACTTGGGGTGCATTTAGTTTTTGCTTATGTATAATGACTCTGTTCATTTTCGGTCTATTAGATTATTCCTCTTAGAGGTTTTTTTGAGATATTCTCTGATGTACTTGTTGCTCGGGGTATGCCATAACTCTTTATGTTCTAACTCCAAGTCAAAAAACTTGGAGTTATAACATAGGTTTTGTAAATTTCTTTTCTCCCTTTAATCCAAAATACACACTTACTTACCAAAAAAAAAATAAAAGCTGTGTTCTGAACTGACCTTTTTCCCTCACCGTGCTCCTGGTTGCTCTAATGGAATTCTCTCCCATCTGCCTGAGGTTTTTTTTTGATAAGTAATTAATTGTATTAAATTAAATTAAAATGTACAAAGACTGTGTTTTTTTTCCAAGTGTTTTGCCGACTTGGAAAGAGACACAAAGAAAAAACAGGGAAACCTCTAAACACATGACACAAGTCATTAAGGACACTCCGTCCGGATCGCAGAAAGTCGCTCCGGCTGCGCCACTCCATCCAAGGAGACAAATAGCATTCCAGCAAAAGAAAGCACTCCGAAATATTGCACTTCAGCAAAATTTACTCCGGAAAAATTGCACTTCGGCAGAAAGTACTTCAGCAAATCCACTCCGGTAAACTTCACACAAATTGTACTCCGGATATTTGCGCTCCAGCAAAAAAAGAACTCCGAAAAAAAGCTCTCCGGTTTAGGTACTCCAAAAAAATGCACTTCAGCGAATAGTACTCCGGAAAGATGCACTCCGGCAAAAAGAACTCCACCACACCCTGCAAAATTGCACTCCGGATATTTGCACTCCGGCAAAAAAGAACTCCAGAAAAAAGCACTCCGGTTTAGGTACTCCGGAAAAATGCACTTCAGCGAATGGTACTCCGGAGAGATGCACTCCGGCAAAAAGAACTCCAGCTAATTTAACTCCGGAAAACATCACACCGAGAAAATGCACTCCGAACATTTTCACTCCGGCAAAAGAAGAACTCCGAAAAAAAACACTCCGATTTTTTTTTTTTTGGGAAAGGCACTCCGGAAAGGAGAATCACCCTGCCACTACAGCAAAGACACTCCGGCTGCAAAGGCCACTCCGCCTCCAGAGAGCCAGTCCGTCCTCTAAGGCATTCCGCCAAAGAGCAAGATCCACTCCGTCCATCATTTGGTGAATCACAGGAGCTCCGGAAAAGATCGCAGAAAGGTCACTCCAGCCGAGAAGTTCCACTCAGTCCAAAAGGCGCTTCAATCACTCCGGTCAGCAAGGAACACGCTCCACTCCGTCCAAAGGAAAACTCTGAAAAAGGAAAGCTCTCCGTCCAAAGTGCTCCGGAAAGAAGAAGACAAAAGGAAGCACGCAAGCCACTCCGGCCAATTAGTGAAGAAATCACTCCGCCTAAAGTCAGTCCGCCCAAAGCCACTCCGTCCAAAAACACTCCGTCTTGGGAGGAACTCTGCCTTTTCAGACAACAAGTCACTTAAGATTATAGGGTTTATTCCTACTTCGAGATTTTTCCTTAGCCCGTACTGGGCTACCTTCTGAGATAGCAGTAGACGGCTCCTCTAACTTTGAAGCACCCAGGGGGTATTTCTTTAAAATACGAGCGATAGGGCTGGGCGTGAGATTCGGATCGATAACAGGTGCAAGCTCCGTCGCCAGAGTCACTCCATCAGATGGAGGAATAAACAGATCCTGGTACTCAACATCTGCAACAGGAATGGGGCCATCATCCACAGGGACGACCTCAGAAGTCAAGCTTTGTAGATTTGAACTACGAAACTTAGTTGGATGACAGACATCACTGCAAGGAGCCATCATCCTGCGGCGAGGGGCGCTGCTGGGGGCCTCTGCTGACAAGATCTCAGGAGCAAACCGCACCCTCCCCTCCGCCTGAGGTTATCGAACAAAGTAACCAGTTTTGGGGCCATACCTTGGTCGGTCACTTTCTTGACACTCCTCCCCATTTTATCGCTGTGAAGGTTGTAGCCAGAAAGATTTGGGCCCGTTTCGGACTTCTGCACATCGCCGAAAATGAAGTTGGATTTTTCTTCTTTCGTTTTCCCACCGAGGAGATGATTGGTCATGTTGGAGTGGATGTTTCCTGCGCAAAGATTTGCGTTGAAGTTGGAGTGGATGATCCATTTCCTAATTCCATCGTTATCCAACCATGTCCTGATTCCAAAGCCATTTCAACGGTGAATGTGGATTATAGTTGGAAGCCAACTCGTTGTGTTCGGTGCAAGCAAATTGGTCATGTTGAATCTAATTGCCCACCCAAAACTGCTTCCAATCATACTGGTAAATCTCGTCCTAGGCCTTCAAAACCTGTCCTTGACGATTATGTTAAATGTGACATTGTTAGGCTTCCTGAAACCTCCCCAAATGATGCATTTGCCCCCAACTGTTCTGTCTCTTCCACTTCTGCCCTTTCTGTGGATGCTGGAGGCCATCTGGCTGAGCCTCTGATCGATGCTGAAGGTGATAGAGCTTTACTTGAAGTTCTCTCACCTTCTGAGACTGTGCTGGTTCCCCATGCCTTTTCCTGTGCTGAGCTGAAGGAATCCCAAATTCCTTCCTTTGATGACTCTGGTCTGGTGTCCATTGACCGTGATGAAATTCCTCAGCATTTGGACCCCATGCTAGGCAATTGTGCTCTTTCTAAGTCAATCATTGAAGAAGACCTGCTAGGAGCTCTTGACATCTCTTATGGTTTTGCCAAATGCCCCTCCTTGGCTCACGCTGATCAACATCCCCTGGAGCCTACTGATAGCACCCCTATTTTTGGCCCCTGTCTCCCGGATTCCTCTGCTCTTGAGCCAAAATTGTGCCCTTCGGATGATTCCGGCTGCTTGGATGGCCTTCCTGGTGTGCAGATTAATGATTTGGATATTGATCTTTTTTTTTGGTAAGCAAGTATTTTGGATTAATGGGAGAAAAAATTACAAATTTAATATTTTATCGCCAAGTATCTTGACTTGGGGATGAAACATTATCTGCTGGGGCATACCCCGAGCAACTAGTACATTCAAAGGTACATAACAACCTCTAAGAGGCCAACATTCTACATAATCAATAGAAAATGAAAAACAGTACATCACAACCCAGAGGGGAAGCATCGCTTTCCAACCCCCTGTGACCAAAACGCACTCCGGCAAAGATCACTCCGGCACATTGCATTCCCTACGCAAAAAGCACTCCGAACCAAGACGCACTCCGGAAAAGGATCACTCCGGCACATTGCATTCCGGCAAAACGCACTCCGGAAACTCACTCCGCAAAATGCGTTCTGGCATTTACCACTCCGGATTGTGTAACACTCCGTCCCAAGCACTCCGTCCTGCAAAAGCCACTCCGTCCCAATCACTCTGTCTTACACGAGGAGCGAAACTGGCACAGAACTCCGAAAATTTGCATTCCGGCAAAATGTCCTCCGGAAAGACCACTCCGGCAAAATGCACACCGGCATATTTCACTCCGTCAAAGTTTACTCCGAAAAATTGCACACCGGACATTTTCACTCCGGCAAATTGAACTCCGACAAGAAGCACTCCGGATTTTTTTTTGGGAGCCCACTGGGTTCACAGACACTGCTCAAGCAAAGCCACTCCGGCCTCATCTCACCACATCTACTCCGGCCTAAGAGGGAATAACCACTCCGGCCAGAAACTCCATCGAAGAAATGGTACTCCGGAAACTTGCACTCCGGAAAAACCACTCCGGCAAAATGCACTCCGGCAGATTTCACTCCGGCAAATTTTACTCCGGAAAATTGCACAACGAACATATACATTCCGGCAAAACAGCAACACAGCCAGACCCACCAGCAGCCATGCAACCAAATTCACCAAACTGGATCCAGGATTAATCCAGCATCCACATCCAGCACCACAATCACTCTGGCTTTCAAAAAGCGCAAGACCACCTCAGCCTACAAAATTTAACTCCGCCCTCAACAAATTCATGCTACTCTAGCCTTTTAATGAGCAAAAGGAACACCCACTGCAAATCACTTAGATTCACAGGGCTTTATCTTACTTCGAATTTTTTTCTTAGCCCGATCAGGGCTACCCACGTATTTTTTTAAAATACGAGAGATAGGACTGGGCATGATATCTGGATCGATAACAGACGCAGGCTCCATCTCCGGAGTCGCTCCATCAGATGGAGCAATCGACAGGTCTTGG
Source organism: Nepenthes mirabilis (assembly GCA_025585075.1). Taxonomy (NCBI): domain Eukaryota; kingdom Viridiplantae; phylum Streptophyta; class Magnoliopsida; order Caryophyllales; family Nepenthaceae; genus Nepenthes; species Nepenthes mirabilis. The sequence goes on along the minus strand of JAODPA010131751.1, from coordinate 10,620 downwards.
CACTCAATATCAGCACCAGGATTGGGGCCATTATCCACAGGGACGTCCTCAGAAGCCAAGATTCCTAGATTGGATCTACGGAACTTGACTGGATGACAAATATCACTGCAAGGAGCCAACATCATGCGGTGAGGAACACTACTGAGAGCCTCAGCTGACAAGATCTCAGGAGCAAACCGCACCCTCTTTAAGAATGAAGCCTGATCCAGGGCCTGATCCACAAGCATCTCATCTTTGGATATTGAAGCCTTTTGATCTAACGGTTTATTTTCAGAAGTAGTACCAGGAATCAAAACAGTAGCATTGCATGTTAGCTCAACAGGAGGACCACATTGAAGCCCCTGCACATCTAAATCCGCAAGATCTTGGAGAATAGCGAATGAGTTGATTGAGTCAAACACATCCAATACAGTCCCCTCAGTAGCTGCAAGATTCATACCAACCCTAGAACTAATGCAAGCCTCAACAGAAGGAGCCACAATAGGCTCAAGATTGACATCGGAAGTCCCAAGAGCATGAGACGCCAAGTTTACTTCAGCCAACTCATGCGCAGCGTGGCTTACACCCCCTTCAAGCCCAGGAGCCTGAGCCAAAGGCAAATTGATGGCAGCATATATCCCTTCAACCCCAGGAGCCTGGGTCAAAGGTAGAGAGATGGTGGCCCTTTTCTGATTTCTCAGGAGAGCAGAGGAACTACGGACTGGATTCGAGTGGTAAATAATTTTCACCTCCACAATCGTGGCAGAATCAGCAGCACCAGTCAGGATCTGAATTTTAGAAGGAAGAGGATCACCCCTGCCCACCTCAACACACATTCTGGCAACCTTCACACGATCCATCTTAGCAGTGCTAGGATCACAAATAATTGGTTTACCAATCCTACTAACTATCCAGCTTAGCCCCAAGGGGGTTCAATATTCGATTGGAATATTAATCAAGGATATCCATATAGGGAAAGATTTAACGGACTCTTGCTCCAGGTTCAGCCCCGGCGCCCATCTCTTAAGGAATATGGGATTTCTCTGGAAGGCAAAGGGGCCTTTTGCCAGGCACGACTCCAATTGAGACACAGAGCCGAACTGAAAGAAGTAGAGGCCATCATCATTCGCAGCAACATGACGAAGACCAAATCTTGTCCAAATTTTCCGAGCAATGGTGTTGACCGCAGAGAAGTGGAGCGGTTTGTTAATGAAACGACCCACCAAGGTGGAGCCCCACACCTCAGTACTCTGCTGCACAACCTTAACTGGAGGACGCATGGGAGATTTGAGTCCATCCTCATCTGGAGGAGGAAAGTATTTAAGGGGGGCAAAATGAATGTTGCCTGAACCCTTAGCAACTTGGGCCCAGGAAATACCAGGAGTAGATCTAGGATTAACAGGCGAACTAGCAGCCGGAGCTAAGTTAGGGATTACCGTAACCGCGCCGGGAAGAGAATCTGAGTGAGCAGACTCACTAGTAGAGGCCGATTTGCAGTGCACCAACGCTGCAACAGAATCCGGAACATCCAAGGAACTCGACCGCAACGAGCAGCAGCAGCGGGCAGCTGTACCAGCCTGGGGAGAGCAGGAGGAAGAGGTCGGCGATAGAGCCACGCCTTCGCAAGCACTCGGAACAGAATGGCTGACAATAGGAGAAGGGGGAACAGAAACCTGGATGGGACCAGGAGTAGCACCTGGGGGGCCGGCCATGGCCGGCGTAGAAGCCGTCAAAACCGGGAAACCACAGGCGAAGATTTGAAATTGGAAAACCTAGAGAGAGGAGAGAGCCTCTCTCTCTAGGAACCGCCACTTGATTTGGATATTGATCCTGGCTCCGACAGTGATCCAACTCCCATTTCAATCTCTCGAATTATAAAAAGGCATGGTTTGGTGTCTTCTAAGAATGGGGGTACTGCCCCTGCCTCTGAAATCTGTACCGGCCGGGCTGTGGACTATTCTAAAGAGAAATTTTTAAATGTCAATGAGGCTTTGGCTATGGAGTGCGATTCTTGGAAGCCTTCTCGTTCTCGAAAAAAGAACAAATCCAAAAAATCCAAGGCATCACCCCGATCTTAGGGGTCGTGCTAGTGGTTTCTGCGGGTTTTGTATGGATCAAATAAATCCAGCATTTGTATTGCTGGTTATTTTGTGTTAGATTGAATATATTGGTTTCTGGTATTTATGTAGTGCAGATGGTTTCTGCGGTTTGCCGATTTTGAATTGAGGCCGGGTATGTTTTTACCGACTTTGATTTGGTGGCTTGCATCGGGCTGATTTGTTTTTTTTTTCGTAAGTAGGGGCTGATTTGTTTTGTCTGCCAAAATGCCGATTTTGATTTGGTGCCCATAAGCCGATTCTGAATGCCGATCTCATCCTGCGTGCAAAATGCCGAGTTGGATTTGCTACCCAAATGCCGATTTGGATTTGCTGCCCTGAAGCCGGTTTGGTTACGCGGCCCATTTGCCGATTTTGAATTGAGGCCGGGTATGTTTTTATCGACTTGGTAAGACGATTGCTGAGGTGGTCTTACGGGTGCCAATTTGGACTGCGCTTAAAATAGCCGATTTGGATTTGAATGTGAAATGCCGATTTCTTTTTGCATCTCAAATGTCGATTTGGACTTTAATGTGAATTGCTGATTTCGATTTGCATCCCAAGTGCCGATCTCCATTGCTGTAGCTTCCGATTGCTGTGCCCGATTTGGTTTGTGGAAGATGACCGGTCTGGGTTTTGGTTGGATGGCTCTGGCTGAAGTGGATGATGATGCTAATGTGGATTATGGACTTGCCTTGGTGGAGCAGCTGCTGGAATTCTGTCTCCCGGTTGCTGCGGCTGGATTCGCTGGGATACAGCTGCTGGAATAGGTTAGTCAATGTATGGCACCTGCTGTGATGGAGGTTGCCGATTTCAATTGAGGTTGTCGTTTGGGGCTGGAGGCCGGATGGGCTCTGAGACCAGTTTGGCTTGCTAACATGGACGGTCACCTGCCGTTTGGCTAGGAATTTATTTGATATGTTCCTGGATAATGCAGAGTGGACATTTGCTATTAATTGCACTGGGCTTTCACTGAATCGGCTGTTGAATTTTCTGCCTGGAATTCTCTGCAGATCTGCAGATTGCATGCTGGACTTCTTTGACTGTATTGAGTGGCGGTGCATTTTGTTGGCCCAGCTGGACCTGATTGCTGGTTGCGGCTACACCGTGCTTCTTTGCTGAAGGTGTGGGGCTGGAAGCAAGAGCGATTGCCTTGAATTGGCATGTTCTTTTTTTTTGTTTAGGATCTGCTTTACTGATGTTAGAGTGGTTTGATTGTATTGTACAAATACCGGCATTTTTGTTTTTCTGTTGGTTTATTTCGTTGTAGCAGAGTGCTCGGGGCATGCCCTAGCAACTATGGTTTATCCCCAAGTCGGAATAACACTTGGAGATAAATCATTACTTGTAAATTTCTTTTCTCCCATTAATCCAAATCACTTACTTACCAAAGAAAAAAAAAAAAAAAGCTTTGCTGTCCGGATTTGCAATGCGACCCTTCAGAGGGTAAATTGGCTTCCTGTGGTAACAAACCCCTATGTCCACCGAGGAGGCCCCAGCAGACTTCAGTCTGATAACTGAAGGGAGGTGGGCACCTTTGGTAATCTCCACACAGACGCGAGCAAAATTAAGCCGCTCCATTTTAGCAGTGTTTGGATCCAGCAGAAGGGGCTTACCAACTCCACTTGCAATCCAGCTCAGACCCAAAGGGGTCCAAAATTCAGGAGGAACCTTGGATAGGGTGATCCAAATCGGGTACGACTGGAAAGATTCCTTCTCCAGCATCATACTAGGCCTCCATTTTTTGAGGAGGATGGCTTTCCGCCCTAGAGACCAGGGACCACAAGCCAAACAGCGGTTCATAAGGACTTCGGAGTCAAATCGAAGAAGAAGAAACCGCTGTCATTCCCGGCGACATGTCTCAAACCGAATCTGGCCCAGATTTTACGGGCAATGGCATTAACAGCCTGGAAGTGGAGGGGTCTTTCAGGGAAGAAACCCACCAACGTAGCATTCCAGACTTCCTGGGCCTGCTGAAGCACCTCATCAGGGGGAGAGATAGAGACGATATCCCCAAAAATATCTTTTTTTTGGTAAGTAATTAATTGCATTAAATTAAAATAAAATTTACAAAGACTGTGTTTTTTTTCAAATGTTTTGCCGACTTGGAAAGAGACACAAAGAAAAAAACAGGGAAACCCCTAAACACATGACACAAGTCATTAAGGACACTCCATCCAGATTGCAGAAAGTCGCTCTGGCTGCGCCACTCCGTCCAAGGAGACAAATAGCATTCCAGCAAAAGAAAGCACTCCGGAATATTGCACTTCAGCAAAATGTACCCCAAAAATATCCTGAGGGGGAAAATAGGTCAGATCAGAAATCTGACTCATGCACTCCTTCCGAACGATTTCAGACCAAGAAGGGGGGGCCGCCGCCGCGAGCTCAGAAGATTTGCGAAGAGCATACGAGGCTTCAGCGCAGGAATGAGGAGAAGCCTGAATGACAGGCAATGAAAGCTTCGATTGCGCTAAGAGATCCGAATCGGGTCCCGAAGATGAGGGCAAGGCGCATCTTCGCAGGGGAGGGAAGGATGGAGAAAGGGAAGCAATAGCCGATGAAACTGGCGACGGCGAAGAGGGGAGGCAGGACGGAGAAACGCCTGGGGCCCTAGGAGGGGATGTCGCTGCCAGCATGGAGCTGGCCATGCCGGCCCTGGAGACGACCGGAAGAAGCCGAGCACCAGCAGGTCAAATTTTAAATTTTGAATCTAGAGAGAGGGGAGAGCACCTCTCTCTACACTCCGGGATGAAGGAATGTCCCTCTATTCAACATCAACAATATTCTGAATAAGGGCTGGGTCTTTAGAGCATAAGAAGATCTCGCTCTTATTTACGTTCGCCGACAGGCCAGAGAGCCAATGAAATTCCTCAAGGCAATCCTTAAGAATCCGGATGGAGCGCACGTCAGCATGAGAGAAGAGGAGAAGATCATCGGCAAAGGCCAGCATGACAGTATGGGTCGCTTCACAATTCCAATGAAATGTGAAATTATTGTTCCTGCGAGCCTTGAGGTCAATAATACCATTCAACACCTCCATTGCCAGCACAAAGAGGTAAGGAGAAATTGGATCACCTTGGCGAAGACCCTTACCCCCTTTGAAATAACCAATCGCTTCCCCATTAATATTAACAGAGTATGAGGGGGTGGTAATACATTGCCTAATCTAATTTATCATTTTGGGCGGGAAATTCATGATGGTCAGGACAGAGATGATGAACTCCCAATGAACAGAGTCGTAGGCTTTCATGAGGTCAATTTTCATAGTACATCGGGGAGGGTAATGACCCAGAGGATACTTATGGAGGAGTTCTTGGGCCAGGAGAATGTTGTCACTGATTTAACGGCCCGCCACAAAAGCCGTTTGGCACTTATCAACCAGATAAGGTAACGTCATCTTTAACCGATTAGCAATGATCTTCGAGATAACTTTGTACATGACATTACAGCAAGAAATGGGACGGTTGTCAGAAACCAGTTGAGGAGACTGAACCTTAGGGATCAGGCTAATGATCGTAGAGTCCATCAGCGCTTACCAAAAAAAAAAGTAGAGTTCATTTGTTTGAGGACCAAACCATGATTGAAGAAGTCACGGACGGCTTCACAGACAGATGGACCCACGATGTCCCACGATTCCTTAAAAAAATGGGCGCTGAATCCATCAGGACCCGGGGCCCTATAGTCACCTATAGAGAAGATCACCTTGCGGATCTCATCATCGCTTACCGGGCCCACAAGAGGGTCCATAAGCTATTCAGGCACAGTATGGAGGATGTAAGGGCGAAGGCGATCCACCTCGGCCGATCCATACGTGCGCCCAGTCCCAAGAGCCTTACTAAAGTGATCCACAATCAGATTTTGGACATTTTCGATAGCGTTGGTAGGATTCCCTTGTTTTTTTTGGTAAGTAAGTGATTTGGATTAATGAGAGAAAAAAAATTTACAAGTAATGATTTATTTCCAAGTGTTATTCCGACTTGGAGATAAACCATAGTTGCTAGGGCATGCCCCGAGCACTCTGCTACAACGAAAGAAACCAACAGAAAAACAAAAATGCTGGTATTCGTACAGTACAAACAAACCACTCTAACATCAGTAAAGCAGTTCCTAAACAAAATACATGCCAATTCAAGGCATTGCACAAAAAACTAAACTACCTCGTAAGTAGCATCAAAATGGGAAACTCCAACCACATCTACATATTTGTCCCAGGTAGCACCTGAGAACCAGCGACCCGCTCCAAATATGCCACCGATTCAGTTGATGCGAACAGTAAGCCATTCTCAGCATCCACCATCATCAGCCAACCTCATCAGCAACCAGCCGATCCCCATAACAGCAGAGGCTTTGTATCCAAGGCATCAGCCAACATCACAGCAGACAACATATCCCATCACCTTCAACAGTGAAGTTAGATGTTGCCAGCAAACACAGCAGCTGCTTTCCAGCACCATTCAACAGCAGGAAAACGGCATAAGCCATTCTCACAGCATCAAAAGACACCGTCAGTCACCTGCTCCCTCAACATACGGGACCATCTGCACACTTCATCCGGGAAGAGGCAACCTGGAGGAGAAAGCATTCTGGCAAATCGGCAAGAGTAGAAAGCTGTCCACTTCAGCAGGGGACCATCCTAACCGCGTCACCAAACCAGCAGTGAAGCTAGCCAAACCCGATTTATCCACGTCAGCAAATGGAGCTGAAATTCAAACCGGGGCAATAGATAGCATTAACTAGAATTCTCAATTTCCACGACAACAATACGGATTCCATACCGGCAAATCAGCCAATGCAAACCGGCTTTGAACAAACAAGAGAACGAATTCCATTCCGGCATATAAGCCTGTACAAACCAGCTTTGCACAACCGGACGATTTGCTGCTACCGAAAGATTCCATTCCTGTCACCGAGAACCTCAACCGCAGCAAACTCACCAAATCAATACGAAGATGAAGCCAACAGCTCAATCCAAGCCAATTCCACCGCAACAGGAGGATCACCGACAGATGAAACACTGCCTCAGCAAACAGAAACCTCCAGGAGATCTGATCCTCTGCTCTGGCGATTTTGAATTCCTGGCGATTTTGAATTCCTGCTTGCCCGCCTCCTTCCTCCCCTGCCGGCGCCCATGGCTCCGGTCGCCTCCCCTGAAAGCTTGTCCACTCGTCCTCCCCTCGACCTTCTTCCGCACGACCCCGTGGTCTCTTCTCCTCCCCGTTTTCCTCGTCCGGCTACCCCGTGGCCTCACATCAACTCGGTCTCGAACTCATCTTCTTTTCTCCCTTCTTCGCCTTTCGATCCCGATTCCCTCTCACATCCTTCCGTCTCTTGTCATAGCATTCAGGATCGATAAAGTTCTAAGGCGCGTTCTAGAGAGAGAAGCTCTCGCTTCTCTCTACTTTCCAAATTTCATTTTGAAATTTGAACTCGTCTTCAGTGAGCTCCAGGCTTCCGCCTCTGCTGGGCGGCACCGGAGCCGGCCTTGGCCGGTTTCCTGTTGCTTCGCCCGGTTCTCTCCTTGTTTTCGACTCCCGTCCTCAAGGGCTTCGATTGTGGATGTGAGCTCTGTTCGATTTTCCCTCTTTGGGCATGGCAGCTCTCCCTATTTTCCTTTCTCTTCTTCTTGATCCACCTTTAGATGCGATAATCTAGGGTTCTGGTCTCCCTTGTTGAAGGAGGTGCTCCTGCCTTAGTGCTTGGCGTTTGAGAGAGAAGCGAGAGTTTCTCTCTTTTTCAAATTTCATTTTGAAATTTGAACTCGCTTTCTTTGTTCGGAAAGGATATTTCCTTTTCGGTGTTTCAGATTAGGATGAAGACTCTGGCTTTGCTATGGGTTTTCTTTCGGGTCTTTTGCCTTCGATGATGTTGGGCTTCCTTGCTCTATCTGCTGGGGTTGTGAATCCCTATTCCAGGGTTCCTTGTTAAAGCTTTGGCTTTCGTTGCTGGCTAGTTTTGGCCCTTTTTTTTTTGGTAAGTAAGTGATTTGGATTAATGGGAGGAAAAATTTATAAGTAATGGTTTATCACCTAGTGTTTTTTTGACTAGAGGATAAACCATAGATGCTAGGGCATGCCCCGAGCACTCAGATACAACGAATGAAACCAACTGAAAGACAAAAATGCTGGTATTCGTGCAGTACAAACAAACTACTCTAACGTCAGTAAAGTAGTTCCTAAACAAAAAATATATATTTTTTTTGGTAAGTAAGTGTGTATTTTAGATTAACGGGAGAAAGAATTATAAGAAAATTATGTTATAACTCTAAGTTTTTAGACTTGGAGTTAAAACATAAAACGTTAGGGCATACCCCGAGCGACTAATACATCATAGAATACATTTAGCAAACCTCTAAGAGGATGGAACTAACAGAAAGTAGAAAAAGAACAACGACATTTTACAAAAGTAGGAACAACAACAGTGCTGCCCCAAACCAAAGTGCATCCCAAGAACAGGAACAGCATATCTTCCATTACGGCCTCGAGTCCAAACCGGCACCCTTGAGTCAAATGAAACCGGCCACAGGTTGGCAACTGAGGACCGAAATGGAAAACGACAATTGAAAACGCCACAGACAAGTCAACCAGCCAAGAGTCAACACCGGCAATTGAAAGCGGCTTGAAATCAGCCACAGTAAATTCAAAACGGCCATAAGTCTGAAACGGCACACAAAACCGGCTCCCATGCGCAAACGAAACTGGCAAGCAACCCAAAATCGATTACAATTCGAGATCGGCAGCTGAGTTCCAAATCAGGAAAAAAGCTTCCAATCGCGCTCGGCAGTTTACACGCCCATTCCGGCATTTGGGATGCAATCGGAAGCTACAGCAATCGAGATCGGCATATGGGATGCAAATCGAGATCGGCAATTCATTTTGAAACCCAAACCGACACTTGAAACCAGATCGACAATTGGGTCTTAACCTCAACCGAGCAGAGACTGGATTACGCCATAAACACAATCCATACCGGCATTTTACCCTGTGCAAACCGGTTTGCAGTCGACATGAAACCGGCATTGATTCCATTCCGGCAAAACCACGAAGATAGAATGCATAGCCTGGGAAGCTCATTCCACATCAGCAAAGATTTCATTCCGGCAAAACCTAGTGCAAAACGCCATTACACAACTGGAAACTACAACCGTGGTCTCCCTTCCAGGGGTTCCCACCAGAACAGCAACCATCAGCATGAAATCAGTATATCAAGCTTCAAAAAATACATCAGCTTGGCCTTCAGCGTCCAACAGTGGCAGCATAAAACATCTCAGCAGCTCTTAACTGTATTCCTCCTCAATCAAAGGAAAACAGCATCCAAGAATTTCACCAGCTTCCAGCAGACTCATCCTCAGAGAGCAGCACCAAAACCCGCAAGGTATATGCATACAAGGTCCACACTCCAGCCAGTCAGACCCAGGCAAACCAGTGAAAGATCATACCATTATACTCCAGTAGAAAGAAGCCCACACAGCAGACAACTGGAGAGCAATGCATAGGCAGCGTTGTTTAACACCATGGGATCATCCAGGAAAGATGCTGAAGCAAACCCAGCAGCAGAAGCAAAAATCAGCAGCATCACCGACCATCAGCAGAGAGGCGCCCATATGTCCACAGAAAAACACAAAATTCCTTGCCACAGCATACCAAGCAAAAATACAGGGTCCCATGAGCAGGACCCAGCCAAAACTTGCTCCATCAGCATGCTCCTAAGAGCCAGAGGCACCTTTGGATTTCCGAGAGGCTGATTTTTTCTTTTTTCTTGACTTAGAAATCTTCCATTCAGATTTAGAACCCGCCAATTCATCAACCAAAGGGGAGTTTGAGGAGTATTTTAGAGATATCCTCTTAATAGAGGCAGGAGTGAGCAAATACTCATCCAAGTCCAGGTGAATTAGGAGCCGAGCCCTTCATCTGAGGATGAAGGGAATCATCCACACATCCGGAGGACTCATTAGGGCACTCTTAGTTGACAACTGGTGAGGGTGCATGAGCAGCCAAGTCCAATTGGCAGGGAATAGGCCAAGATACCACCTTAACCGATGGAATTGAATCAATTGACTTTCCACCGGACCTCAAAGGGGTCAAGGCATCATCAGAGGCCAGGAAAGGGGCAACTGGGCAAGCTAGTTCATCATTTGACTCTAAAGTAGAGGAGTCACAATGGGGGGGGGGCCATGAAAAGGGGAACGGGTAAAAAACTTTGAGGGAGTCTTTGATACCAGACCAATGTTTGAGGGACCAGATTCAGTAGAAACCGGCAAACCAGGGGAAGACACTAAATGAGGGGGTATCGAGGGTCTGGCACCACCACACTACTGGGGCTGCTTTCACCACCGCCCTTTTGGCCCACAGCAGAGCTTTGGTTATCAATTTGGGGAGAGACTTCATCAACAGATGGAGGCTCGACCGAGATGCCCCCAGCATCCTCATTAAGGAAAGGAATGGAGGAGGCAGAACAAACAAAATCATCATTTGTAACAGGAAGTCGACCACAATTATTTTGATTACAGTCGGCTGTGACAGAATCATCAGGTTGAGAAAAACCAGAA
>JAODPA010131740.1:0-16799 GCA_025585075.1 Nepenthes mirabilis | reverse complement strand
AAAATATTTAACTTAAAAATTTCCGAAATATTATAGAAGTTGGGAGTCCACGTACGGAAACAGCTGCCAAAGCTATTACCGCCCAATGACTTGCAGCAAGGTTGCGAATGTCGGCGAGACCGATGGTGAAGCCTCAATGCGCCAGCTGATGGTGACAGCCGTATCTTCTTCTTTTCTTATGCGGAATCAGCTCCTCCATGTTATCGCATGAATGGAAGCAATATGGTTCAGGATAAGGGAAACTCTGTCGCACAATGTGAAGACCCTCTAACTCCATTCAGTATCATTGAATTGGTCACAGGTGTCGGTTTGGTCACTCCTTATGGGGTAACTCAACAAACAGAAATATCATTAGTGGATTTCTGGAGAGTAAATTATGTAGGAGTGGAAATCTAGAGAAGGTTGGCCGGTCAACGAAGGTTGACCGACGGAAGGCAAATGCCCGGTTGTGGATTCCGGTCAATAGGAGTTGACCGATTGAAGGACAGCTGAAGGCGCGCAAAGGAGTGCTTTGGGCAAATGGTCGGTCAATGGTTTGACTAGCCAAGGAGGCGAAACCAAGGAAGTTGTGCGGATTTGCCGTGGAGCAGAATTTTCGGTTAATGTGTTGACCGGCAATGGAGGCAAATTGGCTAGTCAACGGTTTGACCAACCAAGAAGACATATTGGCCGATTGGCGTGCGGAAGCTTTTGAGGCAAAGTTTGCCGGTCAACATGTTGACTGCACAAAGGTGGCAAAAGGCCAGTCAACGTGATGTTGACGGTGCGCGAATAGCCACGGTTGCAAATGGAAAGCGCATGGAAGCCTTGGTGCATTTTTGCTGGTCAATGTGCTGACCGACAAAAGGAGGCAAATGTGTGCACAGTTTTGTTGGTGCGCGGATGGCCAAGGAGCAAAAGGGAAGGCACCTAGTGTACCAGGCCCATATGTGCAAAATGGCCGGTCAACCATGGAGGCAAAGTGGAAGGCACGGAATTTACTGGTGGTGTTACCAGTATGAAATGCCCAGGAAGGAAAATGAAAGGCGGGCAACACTTTCAGTTGTATGAAAAACGGCCGAGGAGAATAATAAGGCCTGAGGACGTTGTTGCTCGAAGACATCAAGTAACACTCGACAACTCTGTGATGACCAACGGCACAGAGAATGGCTAATAGTCCGCGGACTTGAGGGCAGCAAGGACCGAGGACCTCGTGACAGTTGACGTGGCAAGCAGTTGGCTTTGTAGGCTTTGCAGAGCAAGTTGCAGACCTGCAATGTGTGCGCCGTCTTTACAGTAGCAGGTTACAGAGTTGGTGGGCAAGCATTTGGTGGTAAGTTGTAGAGTTGGTAGTAGGTATTTGTCTGTATGCAACCTGCATATTAGTAGATGGTCTCCAGGCAGGATCCTTATAAATATACATGCTGGGCATGCGGTGAAGGTGACACAAGAGACTGAAAATTGTGTGAGGAAAGGATTAGAGAGGCGGTCAAGTCTCCATTGGAAAGCTCACAGCGATAAAGTCCAGGAGGGTGAAAAGAAAAGAGAGGAGTGCACCACCAGTGAGGAAGAAAAGAGAAAATAGAGAGTTAAGACCGAAGGAGAGTTTTCTTATTTACTTTGGAGAAGTTTTTCTTTGTCCATCTGGATGTGTAGCAGATACTTCATCTCGAAGGATTTTTGTAACCAATTTTCTCATAGTGGACTTGTTGTGGATTTTGTATCCCGTGGTTTTTTCCTTAGTTGAGAAGGAATTTTCATGTAAAATCTTGTGTGTGCCTCTCTTTTTCCCTGTGTGTGCTTGTGTGCATTCTATCCAACCAACCATTCTACGTTAACGACAGGGACATTGGATGTGTTCAAAAGGTTCACTTCGCTTTCTTGCCGAATATGCAACTCTTTCTTTTCTCGTTGTTGGTGTAAAGTACATCGAGGTATGAGAAGAAGGAAGAGCAATGCAAGAAAGAAGCCAACCACACCATTGCTATGCCAAGTAGAGCAGTCAGCACGCCTCGATGCAGAAGAATCATGGACCAATAACCTTATTCTTTAGTTATTTGTTCTCTGCATTTTTTAATTGCTATATTTATACCGTTAGGACTTGGATCACTTATTTAAACTATTAGGAAACAATCAACAATTCACAACACATACACAACAATTACTAATAATATAATAAGACACAATCTTTATATAGAAAAAACCCTCTTAAGAATAAAAGAAAAACATTACGGGATGATACATCTGAAATATCTCCACTATATAATCAATTTGGTTGCACAAATTCTATAGATATAAGGACTAGACACCTTATAATAAATAGACTAAGTAACAATGAGTACAAAATAAAAAATAGAAAATATGATTGGTAAAATGTTCTTATCAACTCCAAGAATAGTATACTCGAGGTTAGTGGAGATTAGAATACGATTCGGAACTCAATCGAATGCTCAGATATTCCTCTTCTCCCTTTTCTCTCTTTCTTCTTTTTTTCTAAAAAACGGTGCTCTAGGTCTCAAAAAATACAAATGGTTAACCTTAAAAATATGTTAACACGTTTTTATACTGCGAGCTATACTTGAGCGCTCGTCAGGCGCGTGCCTTGAGTGCGGGTGCCACTACGAACAGAGCCTCAGGCGCCCCTTGGATGCACCTTGAGTACCAGTCTACTAGATTTGGCGCCTTGAGTGCTCGGCTATTGGATTTCGTGCTTCGGGTACCCCTTGGGAGTGCCTCAAGTGCTCCCCTTTTGAATCGGCGCTTCAGGCCTTGCGTGCATGAAAACTCTAATCCTTCATATTACTATAGTACCTATATGACATCATCCGAACCACTAAGCGGCATTTCAAATGGGTATGAGTTTACATAGAAATGGCCTATAACCCAATATATACCATGGATTGATGCCATTTGCATTGACTTAAATCCTTTGGTGCACAATTGATGTAGGTAGTATGAATGTGCGTGCTCCTCCATAACCTAATTCAAAAGGCTAATTTAGTTTTTCTTGCCTCATCTTTCCTTTCATTCTTTTGTTCCTTCTGCTGATGTCATAATCTTCTTGTTGCAGGTATTTTTCTTTTTAAATGGTGTTACAGAAAGGAAGAACATCATGAGATATGAAGCCACAGATCAACCTTCATCCCTTGCTATCAACACTGATGTTCATCCGTGGCTATCAACAATGATCCCTCCATCCACATAAGAATTTCAATGACATCACTAATCCATTTCATTTGGTTAATGGATATAATTCGGCCCTTGTCTCGGTAAGTCATCTTCTAACTTCAGAAAACTATGTTTTTTGGTACCAAGCTCTGAGGATGGCTCTTAGGGCCAAGAATAAAATTCTCTTCATCAATGGAGGACTATCAGTGCCGCCAATTATAATGATCCCTTTTTGGATATGTGAGAATGCTGTAATGACCTTATTGTTTCTTAGATGAAAAACTCTATCATTGGTCCTGATACGTCATGGATTCAGGTTTCAAACAAATTTGGGTCAAGTTAGTTTTTTGAGTCTGGTTCGTTCACTGAGTCTGAATCTATACACCACAACTACGAATAAGAGGTCAGGTGATGGCGAGAGGTTGTCCCACTATAAATACTTCGATGTTCAAGTTAGCAAACCGCCTTCAAATTAAGAAGGTAAAGTAGTGAATGCAAGGAAATACCGAGAGTGTTTGAGATGGGTGAGTACTCTCGTGGAGAGTGGTTTTGTGGGCTCGTGAGAACTGCTGGCTCTAAGTACTATGTTTATTAGGAACGTAGTGGCAAAGAGTGAGAAGAACGTTTTCAGTCTGAAGCGTGTGAACTTTTCTGTAGAGAGCTTTTGTGGGCAAGTGAATGCGTGGAATGAAGCGTTTCTTGGAGTGTGGACTCCATGGCCTTTTATAGGCACTGCGTTGGGCTGTCTTCCTTGTGTAGAAGGACTTGATTCTTGTGATCTGTTGGGATTGCTACCTTTTCTGGCATGGAGCATTTATGGTAGTAACGGTCGCTGGATTGATCGTTTTCCTTCTGTACTCTGTAACTATTAGGATTTTTATTAGACAGGGAAAGGATTCTGGCACCTTCCTTTAAGGACGCACGTTGAATCTGTTAATGACCATTGTAGTAGATATTACCTTCTGTGGAGAGCACAAAATTAGGAGAGAAGACCATTGCTAGTCGGGAATGGTCGCGAGGACAAAATTGGGCTTGGCCCACTTGAGGCCTGGCCTATAGATGGTTGACTTGTCATGCTTCTTGTCAATGGAATTGTTAACCGTTTCGCATGATCCCAGTCAACAGAAATGTCGACCATTCTGGACTTAAGTGGGACATCCTGCTCTTGGGCTTCTTTTGACTCATTAGCCTTTTGACCTGTCAACAATAAGCGTTGACCGTTCAAGCACTTAAGGGCCGTTGTGGATTTGGGCCGTTCTTTCTTCTCAGGCCAACCCATTACTGACGTACCTACCCATCACTAGCCCCCCATGTTAGTGGTCAGGGACTCCGGCCTCCAGCATGTCAAGATGGGACGCGAGTGACTGGGTTACCTACTTGAGGTGGCCTAGAGATGATTCTTGGTTTGTTGACTGTGTTCCGTACAGCTGCTAGCCGTAAGGTAAAGATTTGAAAGATTGGCAATGCATTGACCATATTTATTGACTGTCTAGGCCGAAATCCAGAGAATTGGCTGAAGAAAGTATTGACCGTATTCGTTGACCATCCAGGCCAATATCTAGAGAACTTCTTGCGAAGAGTTGACCGAATTTGTTGACCGTATAAACCAAAATCCTGAGAGTTGGTTGAAGGAGTGTTGACTAAATTTGTTGACCGTCTGGGCCAAAATTTAGAGAACTGGTTGAAGGAGTATTGACCAGATTTATTGATCGTTTGGGCCAAAATCCGGAGAACTGATTGAATGAGTGTTGACCAGATTTATTGACCGTTTAGGCCAAAATTCGAAGAACTTCTAAGGAAGTGAGAGTTTGAAAAGACGCGCCATCATGCCGTCAGCCTGCCAGCTAAAAAGGTGGCCATGTGTCCGCATGTAGTGAATTTACGATCTCCGTAATTAATGTGCCAGATGATCTGATTTGACTATACCCATTCGGGAAGCGACACATGTCGACAATGATGGGTGCACGTTTACGAGATGGTTCACTTTCTTCGGCATTCACACTAATTTAAGTAGTTCATCTGTTTACCTTTCAAACTTTCATGCTTACCTTCAACCTTTGAAAAGTTTTCTAAGTGTTGTGCCATCTTCTTTCTTGCTTCCACTTCCATCGCTCCTTCTATAATGGAAATTGCTTTCGTGCTCATAGCTGGTGAGGTTAGAGAGTTGTATGTGGAGTTTAACATTCCACAGCAGATCGTTCCGTTGATGCCCGGTAAGCTGGATAGGGCTTGTTTTCCTCTTGAGGGCTATATCACTGTTTATAAGGCTCATCTGAGGAATGGGCTTTGTCTTCCAGTCCCTCAGGAACTGCTGGACATCCTCACTGCTCTTCAGGTGCCTATTGTACGGCTTCATACCAATGCCGTGCGATATCTTTGTTCCCTATGTATCTTCAAGCGCCATCACTCTCGTATGATGACGGTGGATGTCGTCAGTGTGATGTTTCGATTTACACAGAGTGCGGACTAGATTTCTCTGACCCCTAGCGACCTTCCAATTGATGACGTCATTTACGACTCATTGAAGAATTAGAAGGATCACTTCTTCTTCATTTGCGTTACTGAGACGTAGCCCTTGTCTTGAGATTGGGGCAAGGTTCCAAAGGCCTTCACTGGAACGCCGATGAAGGCAGAGATTGCCACCTTGGC
Organism: Nepenthes mirabilis; assembly: GCA_025585075.1. NCBI lineage: Eukaryota > Viridiplantae > Streptophyta > Magnoliopsida > Caryophyllales > Nepenthaceae > Nepenthes > Nepenthes mirabilis. The sequence continues at coordinate 11,003 of JAODPA010131740.1, read as the reverse complement.
AAAGCTGTTGGAGCTTGTGAGGGAGAACCCTGATGACTTTAGGAGAGACCACTTGGTTTCTCGAGAGGAAGCTAAGAGAGCATGTTGGGGACCTCCCTCTCTAGTCAAGAAGTTCAGGACTGGAGAGGGAGGTTCCCAACATGCTATGATCGTTGTCCTCTAGTCCCATTGGAGGAAGAGGAAGGCTGGAGCTATGATCGTTGGAGATGCCAGTGTACCTTTCCCTGTCACTGCTCCCACTAGTCCAAAGCAAAAGAGGGCTACAACGGTGGAGCCTTTCTCGTGGTGCTCTAGGCCAGATTACATGACTGTTGGGTGTCATGCAGGAATGGGCAGCGGCTTAGGGGTCAAAGCTCAGTTGGCTTTAGAGGAGTACGACTCCATGTTGTGCGCTAGAGCATGCGACACCGTTGTTTTGGCGCAGCCTGCGTTGGTGGAGACGGCGCCAGAGCCGCGACCTGAGCCATAGGAGTTGGCTTTCGAGCCATCGGCTGAGATAATGGAGATAGCCAATGAGCCACAAGCTAAGCGGCGGGAGGCATCTGCTGAGCCGCCGATTGGGCTGCTAGAGCCGACCGATGAGCTGCCAGTTGAGCTGCTAGAGCCAGTTGCTGAGCCACCAGTTGAGCTATTGGAGTCAGCTATTGAGCCGCCAATTGTGATGTTATTGATTGAGCTGCAAGAGCCCATTTTGGAGCCACATACTGCACTAGAGGAGAGAGTCACCAGAAAGCCTGTTGAGGTAGTGGACCTTGTGACGGAGTTGCTGGAGGAGTCTGCAGTGGAGGCCATCGATGTGCCTGTTCATGAGGTTCCTATTTTCAGTTCTTTGCCACCAGTGCCAAGGTCTCACAGCAGGCCAGTGAGGCCGATATGCCGAGTTTGGCAGGTAAACCTTCACAACTTTCCTTTTCCTTTTCATCTCTATTGTTATTACTTAACGTTTTTTGCCTTTGCAGCAGAAGAAAGTTGTTGGCGTAATTAGCGAGGTGATGCACCAAAGGGACCTGTGATCTCTGATTGTGACAGAGAGATCGCCTGGGTCGAGGAGGAGATGGAGCTGCTCAAGGCGGAACACCTAGATGACACGGCCGCCCTATAGACTGTGGTGTCGAGTTTGGAGGAGGAGAACGCGGGGTTGAAGGAGGAGAATGCCAAGCTGAGAGAGGAAGCTGATCGGGTGGTGAGACGCATAGATCAGCTCCAAGGACAGTTGACGTCACTAGAAAATGAGCTAGCTACTCACATACGTCCCCATGAGGTCTCCAAGATGCTGTGGGCATGGGTTTGAAAAGGTGTCAATCTCAGCCGTAGTATTGCACGACTAGTTGATCTTAATTTTTCGGTGGAGTTTCTTGACCCAACAAACCATTTTGCTGAGCATCGTGAGAGCCTCGTGGGGTAGCCCCGGAGGGCTCAGGGACCGTCGCCCCTCCTCTTGGAAGCTCTGCTCATCCGTAAATTTTGTATTCTTTGCTCTTTGAAATTGCTATAATTGTACAGATTTAATTAATAAAATGAGCATTTTTTTGATGTTCTGCATTCTTGCCTTAGTAGCCGTTTCTCAATTATCATTGTTGCGTTGCCTGGCCAACTTAATGAGTTGAGTGAAAGTTGGTCGTCCACCTTTCTTGAGATATTAGCGGTGTTCCCTGATGGACTTAAGTCCAGTGGAAGACATCGAAGTGAATTCTGATGTCAAGCCTGCTCTACGCCCATGAGTAGAAGCTTGGTGGCGCTGCCCAAGGGTGAACTCGGGGGGCCTGCTTTTGGGCGGAGCACCTTGCCCTTAGGATGTTGACTGTCATCGCTTATACTTTTGTCACACTTTTTCTCTCATTTTCCTTTTTTGCTTGCTTGTCGTTGATCAGCTGAGAGTTTCTGTTGCAAACATTTGACCATTACAGAATGACCTTTCATAGATTGGACCTTTGCATGGCACATGCATTGTTGAGCATTGAAATGATGTGACCCTTTGATTCACATGTGACCTTTTTAGGCAGGAAAACTGGCTTAAAAATGGCAAGAGTTTTTACGATTCACCTTATAGCAGTTTTTCCCTCACCATGGTAGATGAAAACATGATTGATGTTCCCACTCTCCTCAACTGGGGGCCAGATGACATGCCTAACCCCTCCTATGGACCTTCCTCTTCAGAGTGGTCGCGTTCTGAGATCTCTTTGGAGTTGTTCTACCCTGCTTGCCGCAATCGCCCTGGGCCTTCTCGTCAGGTATACCCTAGTCATTTGACTTTAGGGTTTGGTTGTGACGGTTTGCACTCCCTTTGTTGACTTTCCTTTGATTTGCTAGCCTTACGAGATGCATGGTGACTTGCTCGAGATCTCGTCCTTAGACGAGGACGACTCGCCTCGAGAGAGGGAGCACTCTGTTTGTCTGGGTTTGGCCTTCAATGCTGACGGGCGAGAGGGTTCGGAGGCACACCAATGGGCCCTGGAGTTGATCGCAACACTTGAGGGAGAGTTAAGGATGAGGTTTCGCCTTGAAAAGGTGGCGCTTGCTCTTAAGGAGCGGTTCCAGGAGGGTATTCGCTACAGCTGCAGATTGCCTTCCTGGTGGGTCCTCACTTTTCCATCGACTTTCTAGACTCGCAAAACGCTGGTGCTTCTCAGAGGTCAGACTTAGTGTGGTATTCCAACGGTCGCGGCCGGAGGTTTCGACGTCACTCTCGGGGAGGTTCTTCAGCCTCGGGGAGCCACCAAGCTGATTCATGATATCTCTGGACCCTGGTGGCGCCGTCAGGACTCTTTTTGTTCCACTTTCTTTTTTATGAGGCGTTATAAAAAACATTGCATATGCTCTTTGCTGTGTAATACTAATATATAAATGGGTGGTGCACAGGTCGCTTGATCTGGAGTACCGTTTTGTTATGGCAGCGTGCGTCTCCCTTTTACGCTTTTGCTCTTGTTCATCGATCGTTGTAGACCGACGATGATTTCTCCTTGTTTAGAAGGTTGTCATGCGTGCTGTTAAAGCCCCCTAAATTTTGACCGTGAATGGGCCACTTGGATGACTAAGGTTTAATTCGACCATTAGTAAGCTACCTGGATGACAATGGTTTAGTTACGACCACTTATAGGCCGTCTGAATGACCAGGGTTTAGTTACGACCGCTTATGGGCCTCCTGGATGATTAGGGTTTAGTTAAGACCGCTTATGAGCCGCCTGGATGACCAGGATTTGGTTACGAGCGGGTAAAAATCTGCCTGAATTAGGGGTAGTCTAAGTCATTTTTATAACCTTGTAAATTCAAACGCATGCATACGAAACAGAAAAAAGAAAGAAGGAAATGACATGGTACAATGAAAATCATTTTATTAGTATTAACATGCATGTTACAAGCATGCACGTGCAAATTAGAGGACCTACCTGTGCCTTTTACTGGCAGTAGCTCCTGAGGTGGATCACGTTTCACGTCAGTGGAACTAACTTGCCGTTCTGGGTCCGAACTTTGTATGCTCCATTTCGCAGAACGGTGGAGACTAGAAAAGGGCCTTCCCAATTTGGAAAAAGTTTATTCCAGTTGGTGGTCTTGCCTGTAACTTGATGCTTTGCAGGACCAAGTCCCCAACTTCGAAGTGCCGCACTTTTACCTTCTTAAGGTAATAGCGCCCGACTCATTGTTAGTAGGCTGCTGTCTGCAATCTGGCAACGTTGCGGGCTTCCTGTAAAAAGTTTAGGTATTTTTGAATTTTCTAGGAGTTACCTTGTGGGTCGAAGGACTCAACCCTAAGACTTGGAAGCCCAATCTCAGCCGGAATTACTGCTTCAGTCCCGTAGCAGAGATTAAAGGGTGTATCGCGAGTCGGTTCCTTTAGAGTCATCTATAAGACCATAGGACGGAGGACAGTTCGTCAACCCAGGAGCCCCCTGCGTCCTCCAGTTTGGCCTTCAGACCGTGGAGTAGCATACGGTTTGTGACCTCTACCTGTCCGTTGGCTTGAGGATATGTTATCGAAGTGTGGACCAATCTGGTACTTAGATTGGTGCAATACTTGGTGAAGTGTATCCCGAAAAATTGGTTTCCATTGTTAGTCATTATGATCTTGGGAATGCCAAATCTACTGATTATACTATGGCAGACGAACTCTAAAGCATTGTGCTTGGTGATCTTGGCCAGCAGGATGGCTTCGACCCACTTGGTGAAGTAGTTAACGCTGGCGATGATAAACTTCCTTTGCCCTGTAGCAATGGAAAATAGTTTGAGAATATCGAGCCCCCATTGTATGAAAGGCCAAGGAGCTTGAAGAGTCCTCAATTCAGCGGGCACTTGATGGGGAAGATTACTATGGAGCTGGCAATTTTCACACTTTTTCACGAAGTCGAGGGCGTCTTTCTTTATCGTTGGCTAGTAATATCCTTGGCGTATGATTTTGAACGCTAGATTTTTTCCACCGATGTGCGATCTGCAGATGCCAAGGTGGACTTTGCTCAAGCCATAGTTTGCCCCCTCAGGGGTTAAGCACCTGAGGTATGGAATCAAATAGCCATGGCGATATAACCATCGGTCGACCATGGTATACCAGCTGGCCGTCTTCTTTATCCACTTAGCTTCGTCCGCGTTGTCTGACAATACTCCGTCCACTAGGTATCTTTGGTAAGGTGCCATCCAACTTTCGGTATCAAAGATTTGCATTGCTTCCCGTTTTTCCGTGCTGGGAGTGCTTAGCACCTCCCGTATGTCTTTCGAGTACTGTTTAGGGTTTTTGGCTGCGCTACCCTAGCAAGTTGGTCAGTCTTCCAATTCTCAGTTTTGGGAACGTGAACAAGGGTCACTTTATCAAATCTCCGGCTAGTTTCCTTTACCTTGGCCAAGTATTTAGCAAAGTGAGGATTACATGCCTCAAAACTCCCGTTGACCTAGTTGACAACCAGCTCAGAGTCGCTGTAGATTGTCAATCATTTAGCTGAGTACTCTTTAGTTAGTCTTAATCTAGCTAATAGGGTTTCGTATTTAGCAACGTTATTAGTAGTCGGAAAGTCGAGTCTAAGGGAGTACTTCACCTCATACCCATCAGGGGTCCTTAGGACCACTCCGGCGTCGCTGCCTGAGTATGTAGACAATCCATCTATGTTGAGAACCCATTTCGACTCTTTCCCGTGTAGTCCTGCATCCTCAGTGGGCTATTCATCAGGAATTAGGGTCGTGGTCTTGACGATAAAGTCGGCCAGAGCCTACCCTTTGATGGCTGGCCTTGGTTGGAATTCAACGTCGAACTCCCCCAATTCAATAGCCCACTTTACTAGAAGTCCAGAAATGCTGGGTTTTTGCAAAATATTCTCCAGAGGCTGGTCGGTTAGGACTACCACGCGATAGGCTAGAAGAAAGGCCTCAGTTTTCGAGCGGAGAAGACAAGTGCCAAGGCTAACTTTTCTGTACATGGGTAACACGTCTCTATACCGGTCAACGTCTTGCTTACATAGTAGACCAGCCACTGAGAGTCGGAGTCTTGGCTTATGAGGATGAAGCTGAGTGCCATCTCTGACACTGCCAGATAGATGTATAACTTCTCTCCGTCCTTGGTTGACGTCAGTAACAATGGACTATCCAAGTACTGCTTCAACTTGTCGAAGGCTGCTTGGTATTTTGTAGTCCAGTGGAACCCGTTTGCTTGGGTTTCCATCAAACCCTTGAAGAAAGGCTGGTACTTGTCCCCTAACTTGGCCAAGAAGCTGGACAAAGTTGCCAGTCTTTTGGCTAGCCTTTAAATGTCTTTGACACTCTGTGATGGAGTCATGTCTATGAGGACCTTGATTTTCTCTGGGTTTGCCTCGATCCCTCATTGAGAGACAATGAAACCCAAAAATTTTTCCGAGAATACCCTAAAGATGCACTTAGAAGGATTCAACTTCATTTGATGTACGCGGAGCACCTTGAAGGACTCTGCCAAATTGCGAATATGATCATTGATAGTCTTGCTCTTGACAAGCATGTCGTTGACATACTCCTCCATATTGCGGCCGATTTGATTTTCAAACAACTTGTCCACGAGTCACTGGTATGTTGCACCTGTGTTTTTTAGATCGAAGGGCATCACTTTATAACAGCAGATGCCCTGGTCCATCATGAATAAAGTGTGCTCCTCGTCCTTTGGGCTCATTTGGATATGGCTATAGCTCGAAAACATGTCCATGAAACTCAGCAGCTCGTGTTTGGGTGTTGAGTCCACTAATAGGTTGATCCCGGGTAAAGGAAGGCTATCTGTTGGACAAGATTTGTTAACGTCGGTAAAGTCGACACACATTCACAATTTCTCGTTGCTTTTCTTTACCAGGACGATGTTTCAGAGCCAGTTCGGGTACTGGACTTCTCTAATGAAATCGCCATCCAGCAGCTTCTTTACCTCATCCTAGATGGTGATCAGTTTCTCTACGGAGTGGTTCTTTCGCTTCTGCCTGATGGACTTACGGCTGATATCAAAGCCTAACTTATGGACCATTACTTTGGCTGAAATTTCAGGCATGTCAGTAGGTGTCCATGCGAAGATGTCAGTGTTCTATCGTAAGAACGTGACTAGCTCGTCATGCAGTGTCTTGGCGAGCGAGCCGTCGATTTGTACGCAACTCTCTGGGTCCTCCAAATTCAGTGGGTTAAATCAGTTGCTTCACCAGACTGCGCTTGTTGCAGGGTTGCTTCATCTCGATGGTCGAGCTCTCCTGCCGCCTTCATGTTGTCACTTGGAGCGATTTGGGACAAGTAGCATGTCCTCCTAGTGACTTGGTTGCCCAACACTTCACCAATTCCACATACTGTTGGAAATTTTATCTTGAGGTGCGGTATTGAAGTGACGGCTCCGAACGCTGTTAAACACGAGCGGCCTAGAATCACATTGTACATGGAGGGTAGGTCGACGACTAAGAAGGTGAGTGTGCGACTCGCCGTTCTTGGATACGTACCCAGGGTGACTTCCAGCTAGATCGTTCCTTGGATGGCCACTGGTTCATTTTAAGGCCATAGAGTGAACCTTCGGCAGGTTTCAACTAACTCTTTTTTATACCAAGTTTAAAAAATGTATCAAGGTAAAACAAATCATGGGAACTTCCATTATCAATGAAAACTCGTTTCAGTTAGTAGTTGATACCACCGTCTGAAACGAGTGTGGATACAACAAGGGGATCTGCATGGGGGGAGATTACATGGCTTAAGTCATTGTCGCTAAAGCTAATGACGTTATCTTCTGTGCGTTATTTCTTCCGCCCAGCCTGTTGCTCCTTGTGATCCGTTGGGGGTCTTGGATGGTCGGGTTGTGATCATATTGACAACTCCAACCGTGATCCAGTTTCGTGGTGGGAAATGCTCTGGTCTTTCCCTGCCTGAGGTTCCAGAGCTTTGTTCAGGGCTTCTGACGAACCTAGTGAGGTGGCCTCTTCGGATGAGCTCCTCGATCTCCCGCTAAAGCATCTTGCAGTCCTCTATAGAATGTTCGGGAGATTGATGAAAATCGTAGTACTTGGCCGGATTTCCTCCTTCCGCTTTCTTAAGTGATTTTTGCCACTTAAGGAACTTTTCTCCACGGATCTGTATGAGGATGTTGGAGTGGGTGTCGGTCAAGGGTGTAGGTTGATTGGCTAGTAATCCCTCCGTTCCGGTGCTTCGAACCTGTGTTGCTTCCTATGGAAGTGATCACCACCAGGGTACTTCCTCTTTCCTACAGTTGGAAAAGAGCGAGGCTGTTCGGTCCGCTCAGGATACTTAGTCTCGTTGGTCTCATCTGCTGCAGTATAGGCCATGGTGATAGATTTCGCTTCCTAGAAGGTTTGCGGATTCTTATATGTTAGGTGCCTAAAGAAGTCCCCATGCGTCAAAGTAGAGATGAAAATGCCGAGCTTCACCTCTTCCGTGAGCCTGGGGATTCTCCTTGCATCCGCCACAAAGCGATCTAGGAATTTTCTCAGATTCTCTCCCTACTTCTGCTTGATATGGGAGAGATGCTAAGGGTGCTTCTCTTCTAAACGATTGGAGGCATATTGTGCCAAGAAGAGGTTAGAAAGCTCATGAAAGTTCCCGATCTACTCTGAGGGTAGACGATGGAACTAGATGCGGGCATCTCCCTTTAGTGTAAGAGGGAAGCAGCGACACATGGTTGTATCCTCCAACCCTTATAGACTCAGATGAGTGTGAAAATGAATGAGGTGATCCATAGTATTAATGCTCCCATCGTTAGAGTCAAAAGTTGGCATCTTAAACTTGGCTGACATGGGATGGTTTAGGATCCATGCCGCGAAAGGAGGCCTGTCCAGATCCAGGGTGTGTTTTTTATCCTTGAACACGCATTTTAGGATCTTTTCCACCCTCAAATCTGTGGGTACTGAGTCGCCTGCTCATTTGGAGTTGAGGTAGGTCCTCAACTCTGTTCTTTCTCTGACGTGGCGAGTAGTTGGCCGGCTACTACACCAGTGTATTAACGATCCTAGAGGCTTCCCCTGAGCCTGATGGGTGGTGTCCGCCCAAGAGTATCCGGGATTTCTCTATTCTGGATTTTCCTCCGGAGTCTTGCCCAAACGTTCCTCGAGCCTTGATCGGCTTTGGGCATGTGAGGCCTCCAGAGCGCGAGAGCTGGCTGACCTTTTGGTCTTCTTGGCCGGTTTCTTTTTCATCTGACCTCCTCTCCGGCCAGAGCAAGGACTGCTGTAGGCGGAGCCCCTTGCTGAGTGTTTCCTGATGGGCGTAGAGTGTTTGGAGCATTTTATTCATATTGGTCATGTTCACTGTCAAATTCCTGAAGAATAGTGCTGGCACACCATTAACCACCCCGTTGACCTGGGTACTAATAGCATAGCCCTGGTTGGGTTAGGTTACGTCTCTAATGGGCTTACTAGCTTATGTCCTTGTATTCACCATTCTGCCTAATGGAAAAAGATGCTGAGAGTGCGAAGTTGAGTGAAGTTGTAGAGGAAAGTGGTTGGCTTTTTGTAAGCTTCCCACAGACGGTGCCAATAATGTATTTTGGGTCCAAGTTTAGAATAGATTTAGATCAAGTCAGTTGTTTGAATTTGGCTACATCCACGGAGTCTGGATCCTGCACACCATAATTACAAACAAGAGGTCAGGTGACGGCGAGAGGTTGTTCCATCGTAAATATTTCGACGCTCAAGTCAGCAAACTGCCTTCGAATTAAGAAGGTAAAGTAGAGAATGTAAGAAAATGTAGATAGTGTTTGAGACGGGTCTTATGAAGAGAGGCTTTGTGGGCTCGTGAGAAGTGTTGACTCTAAGCACTGTATTCGTTGGGAACGTAGTGGTAAAGAGTGGGAGAGAACGTTTACAATCTGAAGCATGTGAGCTTTTCTGCAAAGAGCTTTTGTAGGCAAGTGAATGCGTGGAATGAAGCGTTCATTGGAGTGTAGACTCCATGGCCTTTTATAGGCACTACGTTGGGCTACCTTCCTTGTGCAGAAGGGCTTGATTCCCGTACTCTGTTGGGATCGCTGCCTTTTCTAGCATAGAGCCTTTATGGCAGTAACGATCACTAGATTGATCACTTTTCTTCTATATTCTCTAACCATTAGGGTTTTTAGCAGATAGGGAAAGGATTATGGCACATTCCTTTAGGAACGCGCGTTGAATTTGTTAATAACCGTTGTAGTGGAGATTGCCTTCTATGGAGAGCGTGAAAATAGGGGAGAAGACCGTTACTAGTTGGGAAAGGTCACGAGGACCAAATTGGGCTTGGCTCACTTGAGGCTTGGCCTGTAGACGGTCTACTGGTCACGCTTCCTATCAATGGAATCATTGACGTCTTGCATGATCCCGGTCAACAGAAATGTTGACCATTCTGGACCTAAGTGGGCCGTCCTGCTCTTGGGCTTTTTTTGGCTCATTGGCCTTTTGATCGGTCAATAGCAAGTGTTGACCGTTCGGGCGCTTAATGGGCCGTTATGAATTTGGACCGTTTCTTCTTCTCAGGCCAGGCCAGCCCATTATTGGCGTACCCATTAGGTCCTATTAGGTCTACCCTCATTGTTATCGATGATGTTCAAGAATTGTGGACTGAATTGTAATAAGGAAGCTCTCAGCAAAGCATCCCTATGAAGAATTTTTTCAACTAAATAAAACGGTGGCTGGCCTGATGCAAGAATAAGACTCTGTTGGCACCTATTATGGAAAATTTTAAAATTTTTGAGACAAACTTGTTTTTATGATTCCATTCCTACCTATGAATGTGAAAAATTTAAAACTATAACATCCTATCCCTAATTGTGCCTTATGATGTCGAACATTTATTAAATTAGTTGAATTATTAAGAGTAATTATATGTTAGGGTGAGAGAGTAAATAACTGAGAAGTGGAACAACGCATGACCTAAACCTTGGTGGTACTTGAACATTGATGGCACCACTTGGATGCTTAGGAGGCATAGGAGTGTACATCTCTGTGTCCCTAGCTATATATGGTGGCATTTGAGAAGCACCCGAGACATGCTTATACATGTATGGCAATATATTGTGATACCTCAGGAGCACATAAATCATGCTTGTGTATGCATGGCAGCAACTTTGTGCTCAAGGCCATGCAAAAGGACATATGTGCACTAATAGTGTTTTGGTCACATGCCTAATGGGCACGCGACTAAAGTTTGTTTATCAATCTATGTCCATAAGCGATCATTTGCTGATTTTTAGTTATTTTTGTTTAATATTTTAGAAAGGGGGAAAAGGAAGAAGAGAACAAAGAGAATAAGAGAAAAAATGAGAATAAATGTAATTTTAAAATATTTTTATGTAAGATATTGGTAATATTCAACTTGAAATAATAACATCTAAACTATTTTCTTTATTTGTCTCTAAATTCTTTGAGTATTCTTTCCATTTATTATTTGAATGCCCACCGTGAAATAATTTTTTATTTCTCTCGTTTGGTTTCCATGCATGTTAGATTTGATCATTTTTTTAGAGGTTTTAAAAACCTATTTCTAATTTTGACAATTTTGTTAAAAAATCTTGTGATTTTTGAATAATTAATTGTACATGTCTCTTTTTAAGTAGT
>JAODPA010131729.1:0-16801 GCA_025585075.1 Nepenthes mirabilis | reverse complement strand
CAATTTGTATTATATTAATAAACTATTAAATTATAAACATTTAGACTGATAAATGAAATTTTGTTGATGACTTTATACTTTTCAGAAAAAAGGTCGATTTTCAGACGTCTGGCCGGTGGTCGCTTCGGGAAGAATGGAGGAACTCGTCGAATTCTCAGTCAAAGTAAACCATTCAAAGACGGAAGCGCTCACCAAAACAGAACGCCGACGAAACAGAGTTTGAATTTTATTTTTACAAAAGAATAAAAGGAATAAGAAGCCAAATGAAGCTTCGATTTCAGCTCCGCCTCTGAGCGACACAGATTTGCGATGGCCGCCCACTTTCATTTATGATCAGCTCCGCTGTTTCTGTCATCGGCGTCGATGGGGCAGTCGGGTTCGATGCTCGCACTGCAATCGGGCCAAGATAGCCGCGATATTAGCCACCGGTCGAAAACCAAGTCGACGGCACCGATAAGTTCGGCGCTGAAAATAGTGGAACCTCATCCTTACGATTACACCTACGATCTTCCGGACGAGTGCTTAGCTTGCGTATTTCAGTCGCTCGGATCAGCTGACCGGACACGCTGCTCTTTGGTTTGCCGCCGCTGGCTGAAGATAGAGGGACAGAGCCGTCACCGTCTCTCTCTCAACGCCAAATCAGATCTCTCCCCGGAGATCCCCGAGATCTTCGCTCGCTTCGACTCCGTCACGAAGCTGTCTCTAAAATGCGACCGTAGATCCGCTAGCATAGGCGACGAAGCTCTGACCGTTATTTCCCTAAGTTGTAAGAACCTCACACGCCTGAAGTTGAGCGCGTGCCGTGGGATAACCGACGCAGGAATGGAAGAGTTTTCCAGAAACTGCCGGAACTTGAAGAAGCTCTCGTGTGGGTCCTGTTCATTCGGCGCAAAAGGCATAAACGCGGTTTTGGATAATTGTTCAGGATTGGAGGAGCTGTCTGTTAAGCGGTTGAGAGGCATCACCGATGGCGCCGCCGCCGCAGAGTCCATAGGCCCCGGCGTCGCCGCCTCATCGTTGAGAGTTATCTGCTTAAAGGAGCTTTACAACGGCCAATGCTTCGGGCCGCTGATTATTGGTTCGAAATCTCTGCGAACTTTGAAGCTGTTTCGGTGCTCGGGTGATTGGGATAGGATTTTGCCGCTGATAGCTGAGAGGGCTACTGGTATAGTTGAGATACATCTCGAGAGAGTTCAGGTTACCGATGTTGGCATGGCCGCCATTGCTAACTGTCCCGATCTCGAAATTTTGCACCTGGTCAAGACCCCGGAGTGCACGAATGTTGGTCTGTTGGCTGTGACAGAGAAATGCAGGTTGCTGAGGAAGCTTCATATTGATGGATGCAAGGCTAATCGGATTGGGGATGAGGGGTTAATGACGGTTGCGAAGAATTGTCCTAATCTTCAGGAATTGGTTCTCGTTGGTGTTAATGCAACCCATTTGAGTTTAGAAATGTTGGCGGTGAATTGCCAGAATTTGGAGAGATTGGCATTGTGTGGGAGCGATACGGTTGGGGATGCAGAGATATTGTGCATTGCAGCTAAGTGCATTGCTTTGAAGAAGCTGTGTATTAAGAACTGCCCTGTATCTGATCATGGAATTGAAGCACTTGCTGGTGGGTGCCCTAATCTGGTTAAGGTTAAGGTTAAGAAATGCAAGGCAGTAACTTATGAGAGTGCAGACTGGTTGAGGGCAACTAGGGGGTCGTTGGCTGTGAATTTAGACACCGGAGAGCCTGAACATCAGGATGGTACTGCGAACGATGGTGCACAAAACACTGATGGAGATGCCCTCAATGTCAATGCCCAAATAGCTTGTGGTAATGCTGCAGCCATGCGTACTGTTAGATCATCTTCATTCAGATCAAGGTTTAGCTTATTAACAGGGAGAAATTTTGCGGCTTGTACTTTGAGAAGGAGCTCAAGTGGTAATTTCCGCCATGACTAGGAATCTGTTGCTGATAATTGGGGAAGGAAAGGAAAAATATTGTTGTCCGCACATTGGTTTTAAGTGTATCTGCTGGTTCCCTGTTTTTGTATAATTAGTTCCTCTTGTATTGGCCATTGTCTTTCTGATTGTGTCTCCAATGTTGAACATGCTGATTACTAGTGATTATTCTGCAACTTATTTTCTTCATTGTTCTGCGTACCCTGTGCTCTCAACTTAATGTTTCAGAGGTTCTTTTTTAAACATCTCGGTTATAAAAGAAGACATGCATAGGATTGAATCATGGGATTGGATGTCATTATCGGCTGTATATATGGCGCAAGTATGAAACTATTTCGTGTCTGAAACAAAATTGCTGTGCCACTTCCACACATTGCTTGATTTAATTAATTTGACCTGGCTTATTGAATCACTTTTTCTTGCTTTAATTTGGTGACACTAACTAATTCAGCTAAGCTGTACACTAGTTTTTATTTTAATTTTTGATTGAGCAAAGTTTGTCAGCTAGAATATTTTCCCATGCTTTTTCATCAACACTTCCTGCTATTTCCTTTCATTTCCTCTGTTCTGTGCACTCTTGAAAGACCTACAACTGTCGATTTCATACTGTAATTTTCTTTTGGAATAAAATTATTTTCTACTTAGAGAACTGAGATGAAACTTGATGTAGTTAATGGTGCCTCATTAAAATTGTTTGAGACTCAGTTGACCTTCTGTGTAATAAGGTCAGGACTCTATATACACTCTGTCCCATTTTCCATCTTCTCTGCTAATTACTGTATGCTTGTGTTGTCTGATGTGTTAATGGGGATGTTTGTCATATGTGCAGATATGAAGTTTAAACCAGACAAGAAGGGTGATATCACCTTTACGAGAAAGCCATATTTTCGGCATTCTGCAGATTGAGGTTAGCCTTGTTCATATGATTATAGCTTCTAAACTGCTTGTAAAGCAGGTATTCTTGGTTCAACTTTTCACTTTTCTGTTGCATACCGAGTGTTTCTAGAACTACATATGGCATTATTCATTCAGCAGTATTTGAGCTAATGTATTGGTAAGTAGGTAATTGCCTTAGAATTGGAAGACAATTAGCCCTATATGCTGACCCTGCTATGTAGTTTGGTCTAGAAGTCCAGATTTTAATCCTCCAATGCTTAAAAGGCATAGGGAGGCAGCAAAGTATGAGAGGTATCCCTATGATGGGTCCGATAACCCATGGGCTGGCTTAAAGCAACCCTGCAAAGCAGACCGCCCTAGAAGTTGCAATAGTCCAGGAAAGAGCCCACGTGGCCTAGAATCCAGGAAGCATGGCCCGAATCCGCCCGACAGAGTATGGATCATAGAGACTGCCCTTCGGATTGACCCACTAGTGCAACCCAACTGTGTTCGTGTAAGGATCGGGTTCCTAGGGTATAGCCTCACGACCTTTAAGGGAAATTGGCTTAGGTAGCAAGTTGCCCGGACTAGATTGATGACCGCTGAGGATGGTTGACCGGATTTATAAATGGTTGACCAGATTAGATGGTTGACCGAATTAGATGGTTGACCAGATTGGATAGATGATCGGACTAGATGGTTGACCCGATTGGATAGAAGATTGTCTGGATTGAATAGTTGACCGAACTAGATGATTGACTGGATTGAATAGTTGATTGGACTAGATGGTTGATCGGATTGGATAGTTGATCAGATTAGATAATTGACCGGTTAAGATAGTGACCGGATTGGATAGATAACCAGATTAAATGGATTATAGGAATGAATCATTGACTGGTTGGGAGAGTTGACCAAATTGACTTGTCGGCCGGTTTTGATTAAAGTCTGGACTAACCAAATCAGAGTGGGTGACCTACTCTCACTTGATCCGTTGACTTTTTTTTAGATAGGGGATTTGAAAGAAGTACTAGAGTAGGTAATTCGCCCTCACCTACTCTCACCTACCCCGTTGTCTATAAATATTGAACTGGGGAGTTAGGGAGGAGAGTTTAGAAAAAAATGTGGAAATAGGCACGAAGGAAAAGGAGATGAAAAACTTTTAGGCCCGATTGAGTAAGGAAATTCGTAGATCAGGTAAGTGTACTCTATGTTTTGTCTTTGGCTGATGCTGGTTTCTATTTGATTCTTTCGGATATTATTATTCTAATATCCTTATTCACTAAGTTTTTACAAATTAAATATCATGATAATGGCTTTTCTCATGTTTTATGAAGAATCTTCATGTTTCAGTGCATGTTCTACGTTTTATATGTTGAATTTCGTTCAATAATTTATGTTTAAATATTGCTGGAATTTCCTTCTCATATTTGAGTTTGGTATTGCAGTAAATGGTAAAAGTTCAAGTTTTGAAAGTTATATTGTATGTTATTCAGATTGTTTGTAAATATCAGTTTGCTCAATTGAAAACTTCATTCGTTAAGATGCAAGCCACAGAACTAAGAAAAATTGTATATGATAAATGATGGTCGAGTAATTGCAGGCTTAAAATGTAGTCGTTATTGAAAATTTGGTTATGGCTGAGTAGCTGCAGGCCTAAAATATACCCATTATTGAAAATTTGGTTATGACCGAGTAGTTGCAGACTTAAAATGTAGTCGTTATTGAAAATTCTATTAAGAAATTGGATTCAAAGTTATTGAAATGATAACTAAAGGATTATCTTTGGGCCACGGAAAAACTTTTGGTAGCATCTTTGGACTATGGTCCTATATGCCAGGTTAAAGGCATTACCACTCACCTTTGGAAGTAGAATAAGATGATCGGTCTTAGATTGTGTAGACATTACACAATCCTTCCTCGAAGTTGTCTACTCCAGTCTGATCCTTAAAGATGATTGAGTTTTTCAAATAATTTTGAAGGCACAATAACTAAGAATAAAATAAGTAACATCTAGACTTAAAGTGAACCGGTACTAATGAAAACGGCTTCTAGTCATGTTTTATGTTCCTTTGTGCAACATGCTCCTATTCCGTTTCTTTTGATTTTATATTAAAATGATAATTATGCATGTCTTTGCTTATTGTACATTGCTGAGCAATTAGTTCACTCCTTAATATTTTATTATTTTCAGACGAGTAAGAGTTCATGTCGGATGAGAAAGAGTATGGTCAAACGGACTAGCTAAGACTTGAAGGGTCGATCTGGATTCTTAAAGTAGTTTATAAATCGACATTTAATGTATTTTGATCATTTTGGAGACTTTTTGTATAACGAATCCGCTGTATAAATTAATGAATATTTGTATGCTTTCGTAGGACTTTATGGTTTAAATATTTTTGGTTTCTAGTGGCATCTCATACATCATTGATTTTGCCCTGTAGCCGATCGACCTAGATTTGAGGCCGACCAAGATAGGGCCGACTTAAGATGTTCGGCCGGTTTAGATCTTGTGTATGCGTTATTATAAATTATTACATGAATATTTATGTCTGTCTTATTCCTCTATTGCATTTTGATATTGACGGATGTGATTAGTAGCCTATAAGAGATTCGGTCCGTCATAGTTCGCTTGGCAATTCCTATCTAGCAAGCAAGTCCACGTGATCGTCAATTTGCCGCGCCGCGACCGCGAGTCTGACACGCCGTAACCACATGGAAAAGTGTAGCTTGCCAGAAAAGTAAGGGGTAGCTTCCTCAAGACACTTGGGAATTGCAGCGCCATCAACACCCTATCAACAGCTAGCTCATGCGTACTCTACAAATAGCTTTCTTCCGCATGAGCTTGGCCTCAACTCTAGGCTAGCACTCATCGGAGCTTAATTGTCTGTCTCAAAGTCACTCCCCAACCGAGTGCACTCATAGGAGTCCAATTCTTCCCCTTAAAGCCACTCTCTAACCGAGTGCACTCACCAAGGCTTAGTCCTCTGCCTCAAAACCGCTTCCCAACCGAACACACTTCTTAGAGCTCGGTCCTTTGGCTCAAAGCTGCTCCCTAGCCCAATATATCCATCGGAACTCAATCCTCCATCTAAAAGCCGCTCCCCAACTGAGTGTACCTATCGAAGTTCGATCTTTTGCCTCAAACCCACTCCCCATCCAAGCGCACTTGTTGGAGCTCGATCTTCCACCTCAAAACCGCTCCCCAACCGAGCGCACGTATCGGAGCTTAGTCCTCCATCTCAAAGCCTCTCCCCAGTCGAGCGCTGTCACTGGAGTTCAGTCCTCTGCCAACACTCAATCTCCTACTACATGCGTCCATGCATTGTTATTTCATATGATCTTTTTATCCGCTTGGAAAAGATTTCTAATTTAAATATCGGAGAATATACCAGGGAACGAGTCCTGCCATCCTCTGACCTCTTATTTGTTAGTTATATTGTGCAGGATCCAGATTTGAAGTAACGAGGATCGGACCCGTTTCAACTCGACCTTAGGAAAGATCAAGTAACACTCTAATTCGTTCGGTAATCCGGATTAATGGGCGCATCATTGACGCCATTTGTGAAAAGCCATACAAAAACTGCATAAGCCAGGAAGGAAAGTAGCGACCTAGGGTAGAGACGTTTTGGAAGCAAAGAGATGTAAGAGCGGAAGAAAGTTGGCGCTTAAATAACCAAAGCCTCACCTCATAATGGCATCGTTCAAGAGATATCGAAGGGTCACGTCTCCATAATGCCACAACACGTGCCCTCACCGCAAAGTGCTTTGTCATGTCTTTTCATTGGTTTTGTTATGATGACTGACGCAACACCTTCCCGCGCAGCCCGCTGATAGCTATTGGCCCAGACACTCAAGTTAGCAGGGCAGCAGTAAGGAGCATGTAATGATGACTCGACGCCTCACTTTCCAAAATTGCGAACCGACAGTGTGCAACTCTGGCAGCCTCTAGGATGCTCCGACTGACTCATGCCCCAACCTTGTGTTCGAGATGAACCGTCGTGAGTTTGGATCACCAGAAGACCGAGTTGCCAGCAACCCGGATTGTTAGTTTGTCAGACGTCAAGCATGAAAAGTATCGTTCAAGTGCTTCAACCAATCACATCTTGCGAGAATGTTGGAGCCATGCAACATGAGAATAAACAATGTTTGGTAGTTCCATTCATTAAATTCTCTTGCAAAGTATAAGCTTTTAACGGTGGATGTACAACATCAAAAGGGAATAAAATGCATGGAGCAATAACCTGATGATATTCGTCTAAATGACTTCGAGGAAGACAGTTGCGATAGGAAAATAAAATATTGCCGCTGTCCTCTCAAAGACCGACCTCCTTGCTGTCTGCCCCCTTTGTAAAAATAAGCACAGCAGGGAGTACATGAAGAGCTCTCTCTTGTGAGAGCAGAGCACAACGTTGCTGCACTTGCCTGGGAGACAACTCCCCAAGATCCAAGCATTAAAACGCGGCTATGACCTGTGGGCTCGGGGGTCTCAACTAGACCCGACGTGGCGACGAAAGCTAGAGCCCGACGTTAGAGTAAGATCGGGGGCTCCTCCTCCCTCACCAGTATCCGGAAACAGTCCTACCAAGGGCAACTGAGGGCAAAGTCACTCACTCAAATGGGGAGAGATGTTACCCTCCCTCGTCGAACAGGTTGAGGTGACTGCCTTTCAAAGTTGGTCCAGAGAGGATGCTTGAACACCGGCGGGGAGGAGACAACGATGGCTGCCAAGGCTCGTACCCCATCCACTACAACTTGAGGATTGTATGGGTCGGGCCCAAAAGAGGAAAACCAAGGTAGTCTTCAGGCGCATCCACGGCTTCAGCCTCAAACATTGGGCAAGAGTCTCCACCAATCCCGGTTTGTGGTTATGTAGGCTCCGTGCTAGCTCCAAATTCTCACACCACTTGGTTGGTGAGGATGATTCGTGAAACGAGACGTTAAGAGCCCCTCCATTTATAGTTGGAGGAAGAAACCGATCCTCATTAAATCAAGCAGATCACATCGACAGCCCAGAGAACGCCATTGGTGGAAGATTGCCAACACCGAAGCATTAAATTGGTGCCGAATCCCGCCAGAGCTGCAAAGCGCATGGGGAAGGAAATTGCTCATGAAGAACCGCACAACGATGCCCCATCAGAAATATACTAGGGGTTGAAATTTGAAGCCCATTGACATGGGAGCTAGTGATGAGTCTGGTAACCTATGGGCCGACTTAGAGCAGGCCTATAAAGCAGACCGCCCCAGAAGCAGCAGTAGTTTAGCAAAGGGCCCAAGCAGCCCAGAATTCAAGCAGTATGACCCAAAATCCACTCGATAGAGTATGGGTCATAGAGGCCGCTCTTCGGATCGGCCCACTAGTGCAGCCTAATGGTGTCCGCTTGGCAATTCCTGTTCAGCAAGTAAGCCCACGTGACCGTTAGTCTACCGTGCCGTGACCGCCAATTTAACGTACCCTAACTACCTAAAAAAGTACAGCTTTCCAGAAAAGTAAGGGGTGGCTTCCCCATAACAGTAGGGAATTGTGGCACCATCAACACCTTATCGGCAGTTAGCTCTTGTGCACTCTACAACTACCTTCCTTCTTGAAGAAAGGAGGGGCCTTTTTTCGAAAAAGAGGAGAAAGTAGGGGAAGGAGGCTCTCTTGGCCTCGATTTCAGGCTAGCACTTATCGAAGCCCAATTTTCCGTCTCAAAGTCACTCCCCAATCGATCACATCTATTGGAGCTCAGTCCTCCATCTCAAAATCGCTCCCGAACTGAGCGCGTTCACCAAAACCCAGTCCTTCACCTCAAAGCCGCTCCCCAATCGAGCACACTTATCAGAACTCAGTCCTCAGCCTCAAAATCGCTCCCTAATCGAATGCACTCCCCGGAGCTCGGTTCTCTGCCTCAAAACTGCTCCCCAACTAAGTGCATGCATCAGAGCTCAGTTCTCCATCTCAAAGCCGCTCCCCAACAAATTGTATTTATCGAAGTCCGGTCCTCTGCCTCAAAGTCGCTCCCTGGCCGAACACATGCATTTGAGCTTAGTCCTCCATCTCAGAGCTGCTCCCTAACTAAGTGTATTTATCGGAACTCAATCTTCCATCTCAAACCTACTTCCCAGCCGAGCGCACTTATCAAAGCCCAATCCTCCGCCTCAAAGCTGCGTCATAACCGAGTGCACTCACTGGAGTTTAGTCCTCCACCAACCCTTAATTCTCTACTACATGCATCCACACATTATTATTTTCTCCTATCTTTCTATCCGTTGGAAAAGATTTTTGATTTGAGTGTTGGATGACATACCGTGAAATGAGTCCCGCCATCCTCTGACCTTTTGTTCGTTAGTTGTATTATGTAGGATCCAGTCTTAAAATAACGAGGATTAGACCCACTTCAGTTTGACCCCTAGAGAAGATTAAGTGGCACCCTGACTCTTTCGGTAATTCGGATTAAGGGACGCATTATAGTAACGTCCCTCCCGGTCTGGGCAAGTGATTTTGCCCTCAGCTGCCTTTGGTAGGACTGTTTTCAGATACGGCTGGGGGAGAAGGAGCCCCCAACCTCACTCTAACGTTGTGCTCTAGCTTTTGTTGCCACATCGGCTTTGACTAAGACCCCTGGGCCTACAGGTCATAGCCGCGTTTCAGTGGTTGGGTCTTGGGGAGTTTCCTTCTGGCCGAGCACACCTAATAGAACTCAATCTTTCATCTTAAAGCTGCTCCCTAGCCAAGTGTATTATTGGAGCTCAGTCCTCTGCATACACTC
Organism: Nepenthes mirabilis; assembly: GCA_025585075.1. Classification (NCBI taxonomy): domain Eukaryota; kingdom Viridiplantae; phylum Streptophyta; class Magnoliopsida; order Caryophyllales; family Nepenthaceae; genus Nepenthes; species Nepenthes mirabilis. The sequence goes on along the minus strand of JAODPA010131729.1, from coordinate 7,229 downwards.
AATCCTCTAAATGTATGCATCTATACATCATTTTCTACTCATCCTCCTATCTTTCTACTCAATTGAGAAAGATTTCTGATTTAAGCGTTGGAGGATATATTGGGAAACGAGTCGTACCATTCTCTAACATCTTATTTGTCAGTTGTGGTATGTAGGATCCAGGCTCAAGATAACGAGAATCGGACTCGCTTTAGCTCGACCTCCTAGTAAGATTAAGTGGCTCATTAACTCATTCGGTAATCCAGATCTAGGGATATTAATTATTAATACTACTATTATTATTATTATCAATATAATAATAATAATAATTATTATTCTATTCATCGTATTATTAATACATATCAAATATTAGAATACTAATTCTCAANTAAAAACTGAAGGTGCATTTAACGGTGATACTTACAACGCAGCGGACATTAGTTCCGTACGCAATGCAAGCTGTTGATCAGATGGCATGATTCGTATCAAAGACGATTGGGCTCACTTTTCAGCAGGCCCAATTCTGAGAAACGGCAGGATCACTTGTGCGCTACAACCCATACCTAGAAGGTAATGCTCCGGATTTCTTATATTTCCTTTTGCAAGTTACATTTTGGATCAATAGTACTAATCTCACTTATTAATAATTTACATGTGATTTTACTCTTTATATGTAGTCCTATTGGGATTTTAAAAAATAAAAAAAAAGTTAAGATGGACTCTACATATAAGGAAGAGATTATTAATAAATTGAAGGTGAATGAGAAACTTAACATTACATTTCGGCTGTGGATTGATTCTCTGTGCTCGTAACCTTGACTGAGTAGCAGTAGCATCTGCTGAAAGATTAAAAATGAAAAAAGGATTGGTTGAACCGATGATTTTTTTTTAATTTATTCAGATGTGAAAATGAATATTTCAATTAACATCTTAGGTACTGACACATACCTCAAGTTTGAATAGTCATTGGAATGGATTCGGGTTGGACTTTTGGACATTTTAATTCAAATCTTGTACATCACAACAATTAATAAGAGATCAAAGCATATGAGATTTGTTTTTCATAATATTTTTTGATACTCAAATTAAAAATTTTTCTAAGGAAATAAAATATTATGAAATGTTGAGGATTAGAGAGAGTAAAAAATAAAAGATTTAGCTTCATAATTTTTGGGATTCGTAAATATATAGAGAATTAGAACTTTATACTTTTTATTTTTATAAGTGATTTGGATTGCATTTTTCTTGTTTGAGAGATTTAGGTATATTTATAACCTTATTGCCAATTAATACATCATTTTTGAAGAGGTATGATTGTGAATTAATTGAAGAGTTATATTTGTTGAAACTGACTGGTCAAACCGTTATATAAACTCTAAATATAATGCTTGTCTATTGGGCGTATCAACTATTTACTTAATTTGAATATTCATCCCTCGGTTTATATAACAAGTTGTTAGAATTAACTATTTTGAATTATTAACTGAGTGGTCGTTCAATACCTCGGCATTGAAATAAAAAATAATCGGATTGTTGGATCATCCATTTTTCCTTTTCTTTCTTTTAGGCCGAATGACCTTAGCGTCTACCTTGTAAGGATATATTTTGTATATGAGTCTATCTATGAAATAAAAAATAATTTTATTATTCACATTTCAGGCATAGTTCTTAATTTATTTCTTTCATTGGATTTATATTTATTTACATAGGATTGTAAATTGTCGAAAGTTTAGATTAATAAAACTATCAAAATGAAAAAATTTCTTCAATGATTGGCCTTAATACCTTTGCATTTTTTGAAGTTCTAGTTTGATAGAAATTCATCCATTTGGCACTCTAGCAATTATGTCTTTTGATAGTTTGAACTTTTGACAGTTCAATTTTTTGCTAGTTCGCCCTTTTGGCAAATTGGCATCCTTAACCAAATAACTAGGACTTCATATTACCAAGGTTGATGGATTCATTCTATGAGAGAAACTGGGCCTTTTTCGCTTATATGCTTGGATGGTTAATGCCATTTTTTCACTTTAACCATGAAAGCAATTTGATCTCCCTAACTCCCAAGAAGGAGTTTAAAATAAGTAATGAAAACCCCAATTTGGTAAAGAATTGGAAAGATAGGTTTTTGTATGTCAAAGTTTCCAAAAACTGGATTTTGTCGAATAAATGGGTGTTGTGAATATTGCGTTTTTTGGTTTAATTCTTGAAAATGAATGTGCGATGACTAGATCTCGAGTTGATTTGATCTAATAAAGGAAAATGCGGCCGAATTGTGGAAGACTGACAAATTTTTAATCCAAATTACTCTTGATGCAATTAACTAGTACATTATCTTTATGAGAGAAGATGTAGCTGATATGCTTTTTCGTCCTTTTAAAAGGAACAAGGATGGCATCTTCATATAATTTCCTCCTCGGGCTGTCTTTGATTAACCCATTGTCCATACAATGGCTTTGTCAGCCCCTCATTCAGACAATTAGAAGGTTTAGAGAGTTATGGATGAGGTTTGGATCGAGATAGTTGAGATGGAAACAGAAGAATGTTGAAGAATCTGTTCGTCCTATAACTCTAGCTATCATTTCTTCTTCCGCTAGTCCTTCAAAGGAGATGCCTGCCTTGAATTTTCAAGAAAAAATTCCCATTGTTTCCTTGAGGTTCTCTATATCATTATTCACATAAGGATGAGCTAGTTGACGCTCCTATCATTACGAAGTATAGGAGAACTAGATCTCTAAAAAATTCCCAAATTTTTTATTTGGCAACTTAACAGTCCTATCTCCACTGGGATAATGGTTTTTGTTCCGAAGCAAAGGCTAAAGGGCAATTCCCATGTGGGATCTCTTGGAGTTATTTGGTATAGCCAAAGTAATAATGGAAGCATGTCTATTCAGGCCTTTCTAGCTTTATCTAACTTGGCCTTCAACCCATTCACTATCGTCCGATTTATCACTTCTGTTTGTCCGTTCAAAGAATTGGGTACCATCGACGATCACTATGATCTCCGGTATCCATTTAGCTTACACATTCGGTGACATTTTATGTTGAAGCGTGTCTTAATCTAGTCATTTGCTTAGAGGTCCGTCTGCAGTCAACCATGGGGCTATTTCGAGGTAACTGCTAATGCAGGCCGTACACCATGGTGGGTGGTTGGGGTGGCAGTAGACCTAGTTAACCGAGTATCATCTAGCTTTCACGACACCATATAAGAAAGTGGGACATCATTACAAGCCTCGAGACCTCCTCTAACTGCGATGTTGAATGGAGTGAGATCCGATTATGTATGCCGGGAAGCATGTATCCTTACAGTGAGGTATTGATTTTGGACAAAAATCCAGAGGCAGTAGTAAGAAGATGGATTGCATAACTTCGGATTACAAGGGATAATATTTGGGAAATCATTTTCCCAACAAAGAGAATTACTCAACCTTTACATAGTTTACTTGAGAAACTACCAATCTGTTCTACAACCTTTTGGGCTTCTTTTTATAGAGAAAATGTGGAAGAAAATAAGGAAATAAAGAAAGGCTTCATTGCGAGCCCTGGCCTTACTTTGGGAATCTGTGCTTTAAATCTTTGTTAGGAATGTGGTTTTGGGGCTCCCCCATTTGTTAGAACCTGGCACTTCCTTTACTAGGGGTCGTAGTTTTAACGATGGCTGCTTAGGTTGCACCATGGGTTGTCCAAACTGCACCGTGTACATCCCGATATCATATATATTGGCTTTCCATGAAACTTGATTTTGCGTTATTGCCCTCCAAAGGGGAGTTACAAAGCCAAAGAAAGCAAGTAGCATGGTTTTCGAAATCAAAGGCAAAAAGCTTTGGAGAAATTTGGGTGATTTTAGAATCAAAGGACTAATGTGGCTGTGAAGCCATGAATTCAAGACACCCACTGATGATCCAAAGTGCCTGCGGAGAATGGGACTTCCAAAAGATGAATCAACTGCCACTAATGGAACTGCCCAAGACGAGAGCCATGGGTAACTGTTAATAACAAGACTCAAAAATTTGAACTAAATTAGCAACTTACTTTTGGAGGTGAACATATTAAATTTGGGATTTCACGATTGTATTCACGGATGAGAATTGATTGAATTGTCGGATCAATTAGGGATTAACGCCCGAGATAAAGTTCATCTATGAAGGTGCATGATTGATGGATCACCTGCTCATGTACTGTTAAGCTAATCAGCTCGCATGAGTAATATATTCCAATGGAGTATGATCCACTGCTTTAAGGAGTGGTGGTTCAGACTATCTGTGCTTGGATGAGATCCTCCATCAAATTGGATGAACATGCATAAGAAAAACATAACCTAATTGGACATGCCACTCTATTGAGTGAAGGTCTGGATGAACAGTGCTTGTACGAGTAACAACTGACTTGGATAAGTGACACGGTCATTGCAAAGATGATTCGGAGTAAACATACCAATTAAATGAGTGAGGTTTAAATAAGCCGTACTTGGATTAGTGCCTCAATCAACTTGTATGAGAAACATGCTTAAAGAGATTGGCTGAATAGTACATGCCACTCATATGAGTAAGGTTTGATCGGATGAACTGTGTTTGGATGAGAACTTCAAGAAGCTTGGATGGTTGACATGCTCAAGAAGAGCATGACCCTGATGGGACAAACCACTCGAATGAATAGAGTTTCAGATTAATCATACTAGAATTAGCTTCTCAATTAGCTCTTATGGGTGGTGTGCTTGAAGAGATACATATGTAGGATATACCATTCGGATGATTGAGGTTTTCAAAAACCGTGCCCTCATGAGCATCTCAATCAGCTCCCCATTTGGGAAATGCTGTCTTTAAGTGTGTTCCTCAATTGAGCACGATTTATTCAAGCTCACTGAGATGTTCGAGCGGAGCATCACCAAAGTGGGATTTAACACTTGGATGAGTGAAGTTCAAATAAATTGTGTTTGCACATGCAACGCACTCAAACAGAACATTTCCCATATGGGACCAAATATTTGGATGAGAAGGTTTTGATGAGCACCTCATTCATTTAGGAAGAGCAACACACTCGAAGAGAGTGTTACCCTAATCTAACGTATCACCTGGATGAGTGAGGTACCGATGAGCACCATAAGTAGCTCAAATGTGGGATTGCTTAAAGAGACTATCACTCATGCCAGACACATCACTCAGATGAGTGAGGTTTGGATGAATCATGTTTGGATATTCGTCTTAATTAGCTCAAATGAGCAGCATATTCATAGACATTATGATTTGGATGGGACATACTAGTCAAATAAGTGACATTCAGTTGAATTGTGTTCAGATGGGACATCAATCAAAATGAGTAATAATCTTGAACGAAACAGCACCCGGGTGGGTAGACTACTCGGATGATTGCACTCTGCTGAACCATGCTTGGTCGACTACCTCAACTTTAATTTCTAAAATCAAATTATTTTTATTAGCACATAACAAAATGCATATAAATTAAATATAAACTGAATTTTTTTTTTTTAAAAAAAATCATTTTAGCATTAGCAAGAAAGTCAAACATGTGCTTTTTAATTTGTCATTATAGAACGTACAAAAAAGAAGTTCAGCAAAGAATATTTATCAGTTCTAGTATCCACAAATTCATCTAGATTTTCGTAGGGTTTGAGATGTTCTATATGTTGACTTTTCAAACCCTCAATTGTGTTTCCTCCTTAGTAATCTCCAAACCCCTCCNGGAATGATAGACTTGAACATTGTTTCTAAATGACCCGATTAATTCGGCTAGGCACCTGACATTGATTTTCATCATTCAACTCGTCCCCCCCCCCTCCGGCCAAAAAAAGAAAGGAAAAAAATAGGCAAAAGGCATACCTTTTAATACAAAGGTCAATTAGGTTTCAATATGATATATTAAGTGAAACCAATTATATAATATCGATGGAATGATAGACTTGAACATTGTTCCTAAATGACCCGATTAATTCGGTTAGGCACTTGACATTGATTTTCATCGTTCAACTCGTTGGCAATATAAAAAAAATAATTGTTCAGTTGTTCAATTATTTGACAATGTGAAATACCATAGGTTTTGACATCCCCTCCATCATAATTCCCATTGTTCTATATCGAAAGCACTATCTAGTTATAGTTTTTACAGATAAATCAAGGAACAAATATCAGTTTGGTAAGTCAGGTTGTTAATTGACCATGACTTAGAGCTTGAGATATAAGAAGAAATTTAACCAGCCCAATAGACTTCTCCCTAATATATATGGACGACTCGCATATGTGTAATATTGGGATTTTCGTAGTTTGCTATTAGCACTAAGATATGTTTAAGGTATAATTAGAGCTGTACATCATGTATTTCTTTGAGGTTTGCCTGATGTTTTGCTCAAGCCAAATAGTTCCTGAAAACCCCTACACGAGCTGAGCATTACCCGATAATATGTCATGTCTGATTCTTTATAATGGGTAATTTGCATTTGGACAGATGTATAGGTTGCGTTTAATGCCCATGGTTAACGTGTATTTTGAGTTAATTGCAGTTTGTAGAATAAGCCTAAAATAGTTTGCCTGCTGCATTATTTTGAGCTGATCTAGGATTTTTGCTCAAGGTTCGCTCACAGAAGGCCATTCACTGAGAGCTTCCGCTCGAGGGATGTTCAAGGCCCGTGATCGAGAGGAAATTTTGTTCGAGTGACACTTGAAGCTTGTTTGTGAAAGCATGTTCAAAGACAATTTTGTTGAAGTTCCTGCAAGCTTAGCTCGAGTCAAGTGGGGTTAAGGGCCATTCATTTGAAGTCCGCTAGAGTTTAGCTTGAACCAGCAAGTTCCCTAAGTAGTTTGGTATTTTTACCCTCGACCTTCTCTCGAACGAGCCATTAGAAAATTCTTTGTTCAAGTGGTTTTGCCGTGACTTTGGACATCCAATTCAGTAGCCGCTAGCAATGAAAGACGGAACTGCACCGAGGCTAACTCTCAGCCTAAGCTTGACGGATCACAAGCTTAATTGGGTAGTTTGCCTGAGATGGTTGTTCGAATGAAATAAGGTTAATCAGGTCAAAATTTTATAAAGTAAAAAAGAGAAAGAGGAAAAAGGCCAGAGTGTTGGGAGAACGAGGAATTTCGTGGGTTGCTTTTCCAAATTTATTCCATATCAAAGACAAGTATATGTTATGATTTTTGTTCATTTTATAAGTAAAATCCCTTGAATTTTAAACACAAAGATATCATTTAATACCTTCAATTTTTGGTTTGTTTGAGGGAATTGATAGTTTAACAATA
>JAODPA010131718.1:0-16801 GCA_025585075.1 Nepenthes mirabilis | reverse complement strand
TATTATATCTTATTTTTCTCTTAAAACATTTATTGATAAATGAGTTACTTGAATCAATCTGACTTTTGCTACCATTAGCTTCGGTCAAAATTACTTGTTAAATATTTAATTTATCATTACTATTTCTTTCCTACAAAGTAACATAGGGGATAGGGATAACATATTCCTTAGAGGTGGAGAGAGCCGTGAAGTTAACATGAGTCAAAGAGCATAGGCAAAGTCTTGTATATATTTGTTTTGAGATACATCCATATATAGTTTTATTTTAATGTTAGGTTTGGGGCTTCATTTTTCTCCATGTCTTTCAATGTATCTAGATTGTTGAGACCCTAGTGGTCATACTTATAATTTATAGTATGATAATATTGATGCTTTTGATGAGATTGATATTTTTTTTTATGGCAGGTGATCGAGTGGCACCTTTGGGCTAATTTGGGTTGTCACATCATTGGTATAAGATCATAAGACTTGGAATCTTAGGTTTTAGCATGACATGGGATTAGTTTAATTAAGGTCGGTGGGTTTGAGTTGCCACATCGATGTTATCGGAGAGAAAGGTCTTGTGAAGTAAAACCTGAAAATTTAGAAATTGTTAATATTTAGGGATATTAAGTGATTTGATATGATTTGAGGAGTTAGTTTCATTTTAGTAATTCTAAGTCAAGGTAACCATATATATACTTTAGGATTTAGGTCATTATGTTGCAAATTTTATCTTTTAGTTTTTTTTTCTATGGTATTAACCTATTTTGGTATGTGTACTATACCCTAATTGTGTAGTACCCGTGGCAAATTTTGAGCTACTAGTTAATCTTAACCATTTAAAGGTGATAGTTTTGATATGATCCTAGAGATTGGATTAGATTAATTGGCTGCTATCATGTTACAATTAATTGTTTTCAAGATGGTTAGCTCCCATAGACCCAGCATTCTTGAGTTCGAATTTTGAAGATCAAGTGTCACATTGTGGCCCCATTGATATTGAGATCCACACATGTCATCTTCTACATAGTGGGTACCATGGCTTGTTGTGTTTGTGTCTATAATGGTATGGAGCAAGGAGTGGATCGAAGGTATTGTTGTTATGCAGATTTTATAAACGTATTTCTACATCCATATACACTGGAGTAGGAGCTACTAGGATTACCTCTAAGCGAGAGATCAAGTTCATAATCAACTTATTGCTATACAATATGACTCTGGCTTAGTTAAAGGAGATGAAGACTTAATTTCATGAGTTTTAGTGGACCCATGGAAAATTTAAACAATAATGGATTGGTCTCATCATACCAATTTGACCAAGATGAATAGCTTTATTGGCTTAGCCAAGTCTACATTATGTTTTCAGAGAGACTTTCTATCGTCAGTCATTTGACTAGGTTGATTGAAAAGTATGTAAATTTGTACTGTCAAAATAGTATGAGTAAAGTTGTCAAGAGTTGAAAAAGAGGTTGATGTCAATGCCTCTCTTGACAATACCTAAGGGTAGAGGAGGATTTGTTGTTTGCTATGATGCCTCACTAACGGCACAGGTTATGTGTTGATATAATATAAGAATGTGATCACTTATCAGTCTTGTAAACTAAAGTCCTATAAATAGAAATATCCAACCTATGACTTGGAGTTGGTTACAATTGTCTTTGCACTTAAGATATGGAGACACAACCAATACGGAGAAAAGTTTATTATTTATGCAAATTATAAAAATTTAAAATATTTATTTTCACATAAGGAGCTTAATATGCATAGAAGCGATGGATGAACCTTCTAAAAGATTATGCCTGCTAAGTTCTATACTAACCTAGCAAAGCAATTATGATGCGTTAGCTACACAGTAGGAAGTCAGCCCTTCTTATTGCCCACTTGATGATATAATAGTTGTGGATGTTAGTTGTTGTGGAGAATTGTAATATCTAGTTATACAAGAATGACTCTTAGGTGGTTGTCTCTTATTTTAGAGTGCAACAGTAGTATTGGAGAGGATTAGGATGGCAAAGAGGGATGAAATGGTGCAATCAAGTATTATAGAGAAATTAACTTGTAAGACCCGAGTAGATTATGAGATCAAGGATGAAGGGATTCTCATATACAAAGGTGGGATTTGTATTCTAAAAATGGATGAGCTAAGGAAAGAGATTATGGAGTAGGCTTATTAGTCAAGACAGGTGACGCATCCTAACACAATAAAGATGTATCGTAAACTAATGAGGACATTCTGATTAGCCTGTTATGAAGCAAGATATGGCTAAGTTTGTGTCCAGATACCTGATTTGTCAACAAGTCAAGGCAAAAGCTATAAACTAATGGGAAAGCTGTAGTCGGTGCCTATTCTAAACTAAAAGTGGAAAAGAATCTCCATGGATTTTATCATATGACTTTTGAAAACCAGTAGAGGTAATGACGTAATTTGTGTTGTTATAAACCAATTGACTAAGTCGACACACTTCCTAGCTATTTGGTTGATCCACTTGTTGGATCAACTGACCAAACTTAACATAGATGAGATTGTGAGACTACATGGCATATCAACTAGCATTACTTTAGGTCGAGACCCAATGGTTGTCTCATAATTTTAGAAGGGCTTACACAAAGAATCATGGATGAGATGTAAGATCAATACTTTGTTTTATCCTCAAATCAATGGATAGAACAAGCAGACTATCTAGACATATGAGGACATGCTGGGGAGTTCTGTGTTGGAAATGGGAGGTAGCTAGGATAACTTATTGATCTTTGGTGGAGTTCATGTACATCTTCTAAGCTAACATTAGTATGGCACTGTTTAAGGCCGTATATGGGAGGAAGTTCTATTCGCCTATGAGTTAGGAAGAAATAGGAGATTGTGAGCTAACGAGACTCTACCTAGTGCAAGAGACTATTATGAAAATACAATTGATTCAAGAGCAAATATTTATAGTTTGGAGTCATTATAAAAATTACTCTAATAAGAGATGATGAGATTTGAGATTTGAGCTCGATAGCGTAATATTTCTTAGGAATTCACCCATAAAGTGAGTTGTCATATTGAAGAGACAAGGTAAGCTAAATTTCTTGTTTATTAGATCATTCAAGAACATAGATTATATCGTCAAGGTGGACTACCATTTGGCTCAACCGCCATCCTTAGAAGAAGTGTACGACATATTTTGTGTCTACGCAGAAGAAGTACATAAACAACGAGCCACGCATCATAAAAAATAATCAATTGCAGATCTAGGATAACTTATCTTATATCGAGAAGTTAGTGTGAATTACTAATCAATGGGATAAAATTTTGCCTTCTAAGGACATACCATTTGTGAAAGTTATCAAGAGTCATCAAGATAAGAAAGCTGCAACATTAGAAACAAAAGCCAACATGCAAGAAAAATATTTGAGATCATTTGAGGACTAAAGCGAGTTTTTAAGTGCAAAAATGCTTTGAGCAGTGTAGATTATAGCTTCTCAGGAGCTTTTGGTTTAGTTATTTTATATATTTAAATATCTATAATAATTATTTAAATTATTAAAATTTGAGGATCGATTTATTTAGTAAATTATTTGGTTGGGCCTAGTGGGCCTAGAAAATGGCATCAGGCTCGTGTATTTGGGCCTTGTTGGGATAACTTAAGTCGTGGACTAAGCAAACTGGTCATTAGAACATTATGCCTAGTGGGCTTAATTAGTAATGCTTTGGACTTAAATTTATTGGGCCGAAATTTAAGTTGAACTTAGTATGATCGTTGGGCTGGTTTCATGGAAATTTTGTGGGGCCATCTTGGAAAAATGGTCAAATTATTTTGAGGAGGCATTATCTATAAAAGGAATACTAGTAAAAATTATTATATTGCCCCATGGATCGGCAGAATTTGGAGCATTAGGGCAAGGATATTCTAGTCTAATGCGAATCAAGTGATTTTTGGCAAGTGACTGCCACAACCAACTAAATTAGAGTCCATAAAATTATATATATTAAGGTGGTATTGAGGCCACAATTTAAATGGTAAACAAGCAATTAATAGAGAATTTAGGCGATAAAATTATGGTATCTTATGGATTGAATATTTTGGAAAGATTGCTATCCAAATATTTGGAATTATATTCAAATTTAAATTTTGAGACTTTGAGAAATTTGAAACCCTAGCCACCCATTTACATATTATTTTAGAAAGGAAATATTCTTGTCTCATTTGAGGGCTAATGACTCCACCGATTGAGGCTTTATAAGGCAGCTATATTGTATGAGACACATTGAATTTGAATTGAATTTGAGAGTGAAAATCCCATAAGCCATAGCCGCCCACTCGATTTTATTTTTCAGGAATAAATATATTCTTGGCTCATTTGGGTATATCTCACGGCTGATTGAAGAATTTAAAGAGGCACAGTATCACGACTAAAATTTCAAATTCTGAATTAAATTGTGGAAGGAAAACCTAGACCTAGCACTCGGCCAACCCTTCTTTTAAAAACCCTAGAAGCACTACGGTTTCCACCGTCTCCTATAAATATGACATTATAGTGGAGAGAAGGTTAGAAGCAAAAATCTGGAGAGGCAGTCTTGCTTGTGAACAGGAGAAAAACCAAGAGGTAGAAAGTGAAATAAAGAGGAAAGCAGCATAGACAAGTTTATTGGTGACCTTGAATTATTTTTGATAGTTCCTTTCTTATTATTCATACATGTTTAACTATGATGAATGGTACATTTATATTATAATGATATTTGATGGGTACACCAGAATATAGGCTCGCCCATGGTCAACGAAGGCTAAAACGACCTACCAGATGGTTAACTTAAAAACGGCCCAACAGGACGCGAATACCCAAATCATGAAAGGCCCAAGACGGTCAACGCCAGCGTTGACCGTCTAGACTCCAACAGGTGGCTAACTCGCGTGCAGACGGTCAACTCGAACGTTGACCGGAATTACTGTAGCAACAGGCCAAAAATAAAATGTCTTTTACGGGCCTGGCCCATTTGAACCCACGATCCACCAGACGGCCAGTAACGGTTCTCCCAACATCTTCCATAATCCCAACTGGCTCTCAAAATGGACATTGACAAAATCGGCGCCCTTCTCGTAAGGAAGGTGCAAGATTTTTCCAATCTCTTGCCAATTGGGGGACTCCAATGGTAAAATACACAGAAGGAAGGTGGGCAATTTGGAAAGCCGCTGACCGTCATGGAAGGAAATTATCTTGGTCCGTTTGGCAACTGGCATTAGCTCTGAAACGTAGGCCAACCAAGAATCACGTAGGGGATCGCTCCTTCCAAAAGAGGGAGATCACCTTGTCAACAATAAATAAGCCCTAGAATGTGATTCCAAAAGAGGGAGATCACCTTATCAACAATAAATAAGCCATAGAATTCTCATTCTAGGCACGCTATCTGTTACTCACGCTAACTTTTACTCATGCAAGCTTTTACTCATATAACGCCCACAGCGACAATAGAGACAGATTGACAATTCTCTGCTCTCTGCTGACATTCAAAAAACTCAAGGCATACAACGCATTTCTGATAGCCGTTTACTACCTTTCCACCATCCAGATTCAAGAAGACGGTTTTGCCTCTCTTTCATCAGGAGATCCACACACTCTTACTCTCTCTCTCTCTTTCAATTCTCAGTTTCAATAACCTTCTCATATTTTGATGACTGTTTATTGACTTGAGCGTCGGAGTATTTTCAGCGGGACAACTTTTTGCCGACACACTGATCTCCTGTTCATTTTAGTGGTATGCAAGATCCCAACTCAGTGAACAGAGCCGGAATTAGGACAAGCGGATCAGTCCGAATCTGTTCAAAGTTCGGATCCAATGACGCATCATTGGCGACGTCTGTGGGAAACACTTATAAAAGCCAACCACAAATCCGCACAATGCTCTCTTTTTCACCGTCTAATTCTGCATTCGCAATGGTGAACACGAGAGCCCAAGCTAGTAATCCTGCTAGAGACATCACCAATTCTGACCAGGACCACGTTGCTGGTGCCACAGTCAACGGGACAATGGACGGAGTGCCAGCGCCCTACTTCCAGCAGCTGATGGAGGAGATGCAAGCTAATAATCGTCTGCTCAAAATACTTTGCTCTCAGAATGAGCAGCGACTGTAAGCGGCTCCTCCGGCAGCCGTCCCCGCACCGGCCACCAAGAAAGGTCGCCAGAGGAAAAAGAAGCCAGCCAAAAGGCCCGAGAGATCCCAGAGCAATCAGATTCTAGCCTTTTCCCGCATTCCTGGCCAAAACAGGCCTGAAGAACACTCCGGGAGCACGACTTCGCGAGAAAGTCGGGAATGAAAAAATTTTCGATACTCTCGGGCCGAAGACAGAAATATAGTCTAGGAGTAAGCCTCCAGGACTACCAGATTTGTTGGAGGCAGTAGCCAACCGGCTGCTGAACCCTCCAGAGATAAGACGGAGTTGAGGGCTTACCTCAACTTCAAAAGATCAGCAAACACCACTCGCGCAGATCCGCGAGTAGACAAAATCTGAAACCGTGTGTTCCAAGATAAAGAGTGCGCCATCAACTTGGATCGATCTCCTTTCACAACGGAGATCTTGAGTCGTCCACTGTCTACTAAGTTCAAGATGTCGTTTCTTGACTCATACGATGGGAGCAGTGATCTGGTTGACCACCTCGATCACTTACGCACCCATCTGAGTCTACAAGGGTTAGAAGACTCAACGATGTGCCGCTGCTTCCTGCTCACGCTAAAGAAAGATACCCGAATCTGGTTCCATCACCTCCCTTCAAGTACCATCAGCAGCTTCCGTGAGCTCACGGATTTCTTCCTGGCTCAGTACGCCTTGAGCCGGGGGAAGAGAAGCAGCCGTGGCATCTCTCCTACATCAAGCAGAAACCGGGAGAGAACCCACGGCGATTCCTGGATCGTTTTGTGGCGGAGGCTAGGCGGATTCCCCGGATCACGGAGGAGATGAAACTGGACAGTTTTTTCTCCGCGCTGACCTACGGGGACTTCTTTAAGCACCTGGACCACAAGAATCCCCAAACCTTTCGGGAAGCAGAATCCATCACCTGAGCCTACGCTGTAGCAGAAGAGGCCAACAAGGCAAAACGTTCAGAGCGGGCAGATCAGCCTTTATCATTCCCTGGAGAGGAAAAAGGAAGTACAGCGGCGAAGATCACTCCCGCCAAAAGCAACACCGGGAACGCAAAGATTATGGACCCACCAACTTCACACCTCTGACGGACACACGCTCTAACGTCCTCATGCAGATCCGTGGAGAGAAGTTCTTGAAATGGCCAAAATCATTAAAAAAGGACTCTGGGAACCAGTCGAAGTATTGCGACTTCCACCGCTCTGTTGGACATACAACGGAGGACTGCAAGACACTGTAGAGGGAGATCAAGGAGTTGATTCGTAGAGGGCACATCACCAAGTTTATCAGGGGTTCCGGACAGAGCTCTGTAGCAGCCAGCGAAGAGAGGCAGGAGCAGTCTCCTCTCCGAAACTGGATTGAGTAGGGGTGGTTAATCTGGTTACCACCCGACCTGCTAAAAACCCATCTGACGGCGAGGAACAGTAGATTGGGAGGAAGAAGCAGCGCACGACGGACAACCCTATCTGCTTTAGTGATGATGACTTAGCTCATGTAATGTCCCCCATGCTGATCCCCTCGTTGTATTCGCACTCGTTTTGGACGGTAGTGTTGACTACCAACTAAAGCGAGTGTTTATAGATAATAGAAGCTCTAGAGATTTATTTTACTTGGATGCGTTCTTCAAATTAGGCTTAAAAAATAATCAATTAAAACCTACCGAAGGCCCATTATACGGCCTCGACAACGAGCCTGTGCCCGTTCAAGGGACTATCTAATTGGAGGTCACATTGGGTACGTATTCGAAAATAGCAAGTCAAACGCTCACTTTCCTGGTGGTCGACCTACCCTCAGTGTATAACGCCATACTGGGCAGACCCTACTTGACAGCGTTCGGGACGGTTACCTCGATTCCATACCTCAAAATGAAGTTTTCAACACCCTACGGTGTCGGGGAGGTGCTAGGCGGCCAGGTTACTGGACGAACCTGTTACATGTCACAGATTGCCCCAAGCGGTAGCACTAGAACAGTTGGGGAACTCGATCGCCGAGACGAGACAACCCTTCAGCAAGCGCAGTCCGGTGAAGCCACGGATCTAATTCCACTGGACCCAGAGGAGTCGGAGAAGTGTGTACAGATTGGAGGCTTACTCACCAAACCACTGCGCGATAAACTAGTTGTGCTCCTGCAAAGGAACGCTGACCTATTTGCATGGACTCCAACAGATATGCCTGGAATCCTAGCAGAGATAATGGTCCATAAGTTGGGACTTGACTCCGGCTAAAAACCCGTCAGGCAGAAGTGGAGGAACCACTCCGTTGAAAAGCTGATCGCCATCCGAGATAAGGTGAAGAAGCTGCTACACGTAGGCTTCATTAGAGAAGTCCATTACCCGGACTGGCTCTCTAATGTCGTCTTAGTAAAGAAAAGCAACGGAAAATGGCGGATGTGCATCGATTTTACCGATGTTAACAAGGCCTGTCCGAAGGACAGCTTTCCCTTACCCAGGATCGACCTGCTGGTTGACTTTACAGTCGGACATGAGCTGCTAAGTTTCATAGAAGTCTATTCGGGTTACAACCAGATCCGGATGAGTTTGGAGGACGAGGAGCACGCCTCGTTCATGACCGATCATGGCACCTACTACTATAAAGTAATACCTTTCGGGCTTACAAACGCTGGAGTAACCTACCAACGGCTGCTCAACAAAATATTTGAAAAATAAATTGGTCGCAACATGGAGGTCTACGTCAACGACATGCTCGTCAAGAGTAGGGTCACCGGCGACCACATCCGCGACCTGGAAGAGTCATTCGAGGTGCTCCGTAATCATCACATAAAGCTGAATCCAACTAAGTGTATCTTCGGAGTAGCCTCCGACAAATTCCTGGGTTTCATCGTCCCCCAACGGGGGATCGAGGCAAGCCCAGAGAAAATCAAGGTGTTCACCGACATGGCTCCGCCATGGAGCGTAAAGGACGTCCAACGACTGACTGGACGGCTGACAGCACTGTCCCGCTTCCTTGCAAAGTTCGGTGACAAGTACCGGCCTTTCTTCAAAGCCCTTAGGGGAACAAAATCTAACGGGTTTCAATGGACGGCGGAATACCAAACCACTTTTGATAAACTGAAACGGTATTTGGTCAGCCCGCCGTTGTTGGTGTCACCTAAGGGCGGAGAGGAATTATATCTTTACCTGGCAGTATTGGAGGCGTCCCTCAATTCTGTCCTCGTGAGTCAGGACGCTGACGCTTAGCGGCCAGTCTACTACGTGAGTAAAACGTTGACCGGCCCAAATACCCGTTACTCAAGCGTAGAAAAATTGGCCTTGGCGCTAATATTCTCTGCGCGAAAATTAAGGCCCTACTTTCAGGCCCATCGGATAGTGGTCCTTACGGACCAACCGCTGAAAAATATACTCCAGAACCCAATGTTTTTGGACGATTGGTAAAATGAGCTATCGAGTTGAACGAGTTCGACATCAAATTCCAGCCCAGGCCTGCTGTAAAGGCACAGGCGCTGGCTGATTTTATTGTCGAGACTACAACCCCAATCCTCGAGGAACAGCCCGAAGAAAGCTTGAAATTGCTTTTCGAGTTTCGGAATAGTTACTCCACATGGATAGATCATCTACGGACACAGGTAGTGGCGCTGGAGTGGTCCTTACGACTCCCGACGGGTTTCAGATGAAATACTCCCTCAGGCTCAATTTTCCGGCAACCAACAACATTGCCGAGTACGATGCCCTGTTAGCCGGATTGCGGTTAGCCAAGGAATATTCTGCCAAGAGACTGGCAGTTTATAGTGACTCCGAACTAATCGTTAACCAGGTTAACGGAGGCTTTGAGGCGAGTAACCATTTCTTGGCCATGTACTTGGCAAAGGCAAGGGAGGCTGCCCAGGGTTTCGACAAACTGACCCTGGTTTACGTTATTACAACTGAAAACTGAAAGGCAGACTAGCTGGCCAAAGCCATTGCAGTCGAAAACCCAGAATAGTATTTAAGGGATATGCGGGAGATCCTAAACGCTCCCAGCGTTGAGAAGCGAGAGGCAATACAGATTTCTAAAGTGAAAAATTGGATGACATCTTTCCTAAACTATTTGGCAGATGGATCATTGCCGGAGGATGTGGAGAAGGCCAAACGGTTCAAGAAGACAACCCGCTAGTATACAGTGGTTGACGGACGGTTATACCGCTGTGGCTACTCGACTCCATATCTCCGCTGCCTAACTCCCGAAGGGGCTGACTACGCTTTAAGCGAGGTCCACCTCAGGATCTGTGGGTCGCACATTGGCGGAAAGAACCTGGCCTTCAAGGTCATGTGTTAGGGTTATTACTGGCCCTCGATGAAAAGAGACGCGCTAGAGTTTATGAAGAAATATGAAAGCTTCTAACTTCACAGCAACCTTTACCGTCAGCCATCTGCATATTTGAAGGCCCTTCATGCCCCTTGGCCTTTCGCGCAATAGAGGCTTGATCTTCTTGACCCGTTTCCCATTGCCACGGGACAAAGAAAATTTATCATCGTGGGCATTGACTATTTCATCAAGTGGGTCGAAGCCATCCCATTGGCTAAGATTACAGAGCATAACGCCCTAGAGTTCCTCCGCTAGAGCATTGTCTGTAGATTCGACCTCCCCGAGGTCGTTGTGACCGACAACGGGACCCAGTTCTCTGGGAAACGTTTCACCAAGTATTGCACCAGCCTTGGTATCAAGTTGGTCCATACTTCGGTAGCATACCCCCAAGCGAACGGACAGGTGGAGGTGATAAACCGAATGCTACTCCACGGGTTAAAAACTAAACTAGAGGACGCAGGGGGCCCTTAGGCAGATGAGCTCCCCTCCGTTCTTTGGTCTTATCGAACAACCCCAAAAGAACCAATACGCGAGACGCCATTCAGCCTCTGTTACGGGACTGAGGCGGTAATCCTGGTCGAAATCGGGCTTCCTAGTCTCAGGGTAAGTCATTCAACCCACTGGCTAACTCCCAAAAAATTAGAGAGCACTTAGATTTATTAGAGGAAGCCCGCGACGCTGCCAGAGTACGGACAGTGGCCTACCAACATTAGATCGCCCGATACTACAATAAAAAAGTTAAGGCACGACGATTCGATGTAGGAGACCTGATCCTACGAGGCATCGAGGCCACAGGCAAGCTGGCCGGCCACAATAAACTCTCCCCTAATTGGGAAGGGCTTTTCCTCCTCTCCGCCGTCCTGCGAAACGGAGCCTACAAACTCCGAAGCTAGGACGAAAAACTGGTTCCGCGAACGTGGAACGCCATCCATCTCAAATGATACTTCCAGTAGCAGATGCAGGTACGCATTTACATTATTATTTGCACTCGCTTGCTTGTTTTGATCTCGCAAAAAATAAGTGTTTACTTAGCATCCTTCCTTTGTGCATGTGCATTGTTTTCTCTTTACAGGTTACCCGACCTAGACTGCTCCTAATTTGGGATGGTCTTCACCCTCTCATTAAACCCTGGTCATCCAGGCGGCCCATAAGCGGTCGAACATGAACCTCGATCATCCGAGCGGCCCATTAGCGGTCGTATTTAAACTCTGGTCATCCAGGTGGCCCATAAGCGGTCCATTATAAACCCTGATCATCCAGATACCCATAAGCGATCTAATGTGAACCTCGGTCATCCGAGCGGTCCATTAGCGGTCGTATTAAACCATGGTCATCCAAGTGGCCCGATAGCGGTCAAAATCTTAGGGGGCTTACGTAGCACACGCAACGACCTCTTCTAGAGGAGATAGCGTGATCAGTTAGCGACGGTCGAATGGAGAAGCATCCTTCTCCAACGTTGGCCGTCCAAGTCATCACTTGGACAGCGCCACCAGGCTAGTTAGCACAACCACCTACCAAGCCTAAGAACCTCGCTTCTTAGGTAGCCCAACAACGACAGCCAGCCAACCAAGTTTGCCGCCCAATGCAACAAAGCATGATAACACCAAATGCAATAAAAGTAAATGGGCACAAAAGTGAAAAGAACTTCCATTTTATTGCTTTAAATGTATTACAAATTACATAAATACAAAGGAGGTCCCAAAAATGTACAAAAGGCTACGGGGGCGGCGGTGGCCCCTGAATATCACGGGGCTCCCCCACGAGATCGTCTTTGTGTTGCGCCGCTCTGTTGGACAGATTGATGAGATCAACTAGGAAGTCAGGATCAATCAACCGTGCAACGCGCCGACTGACGCTGATCCCCTCTAACAGCCGCGCGTGCATCATGCCTGCGACCTCGTGGTGACAGATACGGAGACTCAGATCGTTCTCTAAGGTTGCTACTCGCTCGACAAGCCGTTTGAGGCATGCTTTGCCTCGTTCTTCCTCCTCTTTTAAGCGAGCAACCTCAGCCTTCAACTTGGCGTTCTCTGTCTCAACTCCCGCCAAGACAGCCTCGAGGGCTGCAGTCTCCTCGCGGTGCTTGCTCCCCGAAGCAGCCAGCCTAGCATCCAGCTAGGCGATCTCCGCCTCCCTATCGGAGATCACCTGGTCTCGCTGCTCCACAACTTTGATAACTGTAGAAGCCAACTTTCTTGACTGCACATGAGGTAAACAAAGAACAAGTTTGAAAGTCGGGAAAGGAAAAAATACACGAAAATCATCGCCAAGAATCATACCTCCCACAATCTTCTCACGGGCCTCTTAGGCCTAGCTTCCAAACCTGGACCAGGCGGCGGTGGACCAGGAGCATCCTCTCGAGCCGAGCTGGTAGCAGCTTTCTTCAAAATGCTCTCCAGCTGCTCGTCAATGTCGTCCATGGTAGCTGCGGGCTCCTCAGTTGTGGCCTCCACAGTAGCTGCTAGAGGATCACGCTCCACCACTGGCTCCACAGCAGGAGTCCGCGCAACTGGAGAGTTAGTGGATGGCTCCCGCGCCTCCATGATTGGCTCGCAAGCAGGCTTCGTAAATGATTTTGTCAACGCTGCACAAGGAATCGCTTGCGGCGTGGGCTGCGCCAGGATGACTCCTTCTCCACAGTCCATCGGTCGGTCCTCATGGGCCTCATCTAGGCCCGCGATGCTACCAGGGCCGCTGCAGATCCCGGTAGCAACATAATCGATGCAGGACAATGACGACGAAGGCGTCTCCAACACCTTCTCAGGCAGCGGGCCAATAAACCCTTCATCAGTGTGACGCATATGGATGATCATGCCCTTAGAGTCCTCCAGCCTCATCATCTTTACTGGCGGGGTGGGTTTTTGAACTGGGGATGGCGGTCCCCAGTTTACCTTCCTGGTCTCCGCCCGAGAAACCAGGAAATTCCGCTTGAACTCATCAGGGTTCTTCTTGATCAACTCAGCTAACCATTCCAGGGCCGCCATCTCCGTCACAAACGGCGTCCCCGTATACGCCTTCGGAACCTAGCCCCAGTCCTTCGTAAGGGGCCAGGTCATCCCCACACTCACAAAAAAGAAACGATTTTTTCAATTCTTGAGCAAGTCCTAGATGGTCGTATTTATCTTCACGCCAGAACGGGGGACGAGTGATATCCATTCGCCCCCTGGTTTATCTTGAAGAGGCCCTCACGATCGACATTCTTAGTTTCTTAGAACACTTTTGAAGAAAAATGCATAGAGTGCAGAGACATCGGATAGTATTGGCGTGGAGTTGGGCGATTCGGACTCGTAGGGCTCGCAAAATGGACGGCAAATCGTCCGGCAAAGAAAGACGAAGACCGCTCCTCAGGTGGGCCTCATAAACTGTGATATGCCCCGCCGGTGGAGCAATGGCTCTGTCATCCTTTCTGGCACCCTCCAAGCGATCTCCTTTGGGATGTTGAACTCTACGCACAAGGCTTTAATGTCCCCCTCTCTGAAGACAGAGGCGATGCCTGCGACGGATACCATGGTTTGCAGGAGGGATTAGGGTTTCTGAGAATAAAAGTTGGAGACAAAGAAGACGAAGGCTAGGAGACGTAAAAGGTTTTCGAAATGTAGAGGGAAATTTAAACGGCAAGAACGCTTTGAAACCCCTCATTAAGGACGCCGTCAGTCCTGCCACGTGTCGCTTTCCTACTTGGCTCTTCAAAAGGCGAATCTCTGATACATTAATAGTTAGGATATCTGCCCAACCAAAAGAAGACGCGTGTCCTCTTCTGGCTTGCAAACCGGCTGATGGCTACGTGTCAATCAAGGCTGGCAGAAATTCCTCCAAAATTAACCAAGACGGTCAACAATTTTGGTCAATATTCTTCTCTGAAATTGACCAAGACGATCAATAATTTTGGTCAATATTCTTCTCCGAAATTGATCAAGACGGCCAATAATTCTGGTCAATATTCTTCTCTGGAACTAACCAAGATGGTCAACAGTTCTGGTCAATACTCTTCTCCGAAACTGACCAAGACGCTCAACAGTTCCGGTCAGCATTCTTTCCTGGAGCTAGACAAAGACGGTCAACAGCTTCGATTAACATCCCACTCCGCCTTTCATAGAATCCTCCGGGATCCTCAAACGACGAATGGTAGTAAGGGGCATCCCATCATGAACATACCGGAACCCAAAATTCTGGCCACCGACATGGGGGTTAGTGATGGGTACACCGGAGTCTGGGCTGACCCATGGTCAACGAAGGCCTAAAACGGCCTACCAGATGGTCAACTTAAAAACAACCCAACAAGACGCGAAGGCCCAAATCCTGAAAGGCCCAAGACGGTCAACGCCAACGTTGACCGTCTAGACTCCAACAGGCGGCTAACTCACGTATAGACGGTCAACTCGAGCGTTGACTGGAATCACTGTAACAACAGGCCAAAAATAAAATGCTTTTTATGGGCTTGGCCCACTTGAGTCTACGATCCATCAGACGGCCAACAATAGCTTCCCAACATCTTCCACGATCCCAACTGGCTCCCAAAATGGACATTGACAAAATCGGCGCCCTTCTCATAAGGAAGGTGCCAGATTTTTCCAATCTCGTGCCAACTGGGGGACTCCAACGGTAAAATACACAGAAGAACGGTGGACAATTTGGAAAGCCTCTGACCGCCATGGAAGGAAACTATCTTGGTCCGTTTGGCAATTGGCATCAGCTCTGAAAGGTAGGCCAACCAAGAATCACGCAGGGGATCGCTCATTCCAAAGGAGGGAGATCACCCTGTCAACCATAAATAAGCCCTAGAATTCTCATTCCAGGCACGCTATCTATTTCTCATGCTATCTGTTACTCACGTTACCTGTTACTCACGCAAGCTTTTACTCACACAATGCCCACAACGACAACAAAGACAGACTGATAATTCTCTACTATCTGCTGACACTCAAAAAACCCAAGGCATACAATGTATTTCTGACAGACGTTTACTACCTCCCCACCATCCAAATTCAAGAAGACGGCTTTACTTCTCTTTCATCTGGAGACCTACATACTCTTGCTCTCTCTCTCTTTCAATTCTCAGTTTCAGTAACCTTCTCATATTTCGAAGGCTGTTTACTAACTTGAGTGTCGGAATATTTTCGATAGGATAACTTTTCGCTGACAACTGACATCCTGTTCATTTTAGTGGTGTGCAGGATTCCAACTCAGTGAATGAAACCGGAACCAGGACAAGCGAAGTAGCCCAAATCTATTCGAAATTCAAATTCAATGACGCATCAATATTATATGCATATTAGAATAATTTTTAGGTGTGAATTATTCAAGATATGCGAAAACATTTGAGTGATATTTGAGCCAATACATGAATGCTATTGCCTGGTGTCATGACTTTTGAATACTATTTAAATACTGCATATGATTTAAGTTATATATTTATTTTATGTTGATTTTGCAGCAACAAAATGTGCATATTTTAATAATACAATATGTGACAGATTTATAAAATGATAGTATAGACTTGTATTTAATTTATATTCATGTTTATGTGCTAGTATATGCCTAAAATAGATATTATGGATCTAACATTTGAATGTCATCCGATGCAACATTCAAACACCAGATTGTGGCCTGAGGGTTTCATGAATATGAAGGATCGTGATCAATTTTTATAAAAAGTAACTATATGACAAGTTGTTGTAAGTCATTAGTGGTGGAATTAGGGCTTGATTGAAGTTTGTCTTTTTTTTCATAGGGTATAGTCCTTGGTGTTTGAGTGCTATTAGAATGTCGTTTAATGCCGGAGGCAACATTTGAATGCCAAAGTGACAGTTTTGATAATGAGAGTCAAATTGTAGGTTTGAATATCTAGAAGTTTGATTTTTAGAATGATAATGAGTTTAGAGAGCATTTGTAGGTTATAGTGAGAAGTGACCATGTGGGGTATTTCGATATTCATATTGATTTCTCTATTCCTTGTTTTCCTTAATTCATTGGTGCTATCCTTTTATTCGTATGAATATGCTTTATTGATATTCTATAACTAAATAAATGAGAGCGTATAAAAATTTTAAGGTATATTGGCGAATGAGAGTTCAGGAGACATTAAAATAATTTTATACTTTTTCAATACCTAATCTATTCAAGTAGTTGAAATCGATAAATTTTGAGTTGTGATACTTAAAATTTAATAATCTTTGTAGAGTATGATAACTGATATATCACGACGAGGGGTATTGGAAGTGATATGGTTATGATATGGGTATAGTTTTTCTGGGAGGAATTGTAGGGATAGTTGTATATTATGAATGTCGAAGACCTTAGATATGTACCTAGCTGATAGGTGTAAATGCGTTGATCTTTGATTTATAGTAATAAAATAAAGTCTATAGAGGTTATTATTATCACATATTATTTAGACCTC
>JAODPA010131707.1:0-16803 GCA_025585075.1 Nepenthes mirabilis | reverse complement strand
GTGGGCCGATTCACTGTTGCCGTGATGACGTGGATGAGCCCGAGATCCTGTTGCACACGAACGAGTTGTAGCCCTCTCGCCAAGGTGTTGTCCTCTTTTCCCTACGAGATCCAGTTTGGCTAAGCTAGTGGTTTGGCCTGTGTTTCAAATGGCCGAAGTGCATTGTGACGGGTTGATGTGCAAGTCTACAGCCGTGTTCCTATCTTCCTTTGATTGTTCTGCTTGATGGCCTTTGCGGATGTAATTCTGTTTACCCCGTTAGTTTATTTTTTTTAGTTTCGTGAAATAGTTCACGGTGTTCAGGATATACCTCAACGTCTTTGATCTAAATCCAAGTCGGCAAAACATTTGGAGATAGATCATTTCTTATGTATCTTTTTTTCACTTTTATTTATAAAATTTACTTACTTACCAAAAAAATGCTGTAAAATTCATAAAAAAAAAAAGGTATTGTGGCTAGTCAACAAGTTGACCGGCAAATGTGGCTGGTTTTGTTTGGCCGATTATGTTGTTTCGGCAATCTTGGTTTCCTATAGTAGGTTGTAAAGTTTTAAAAAAAATAGAGATACCGCTTGTGGCCGGTCAACCTATTGCCCGGCTAACTTGATTTTTCTTGGCCGGTTATTCACAGCTTCTTTTGCATCACAGCTCAGTGGTTCGTTGTGGTTGTTAGTTTGGTATCATGCTGATGTGGCCCAGTGGTCCATTTGCCCTGATTGGATGATCTCCGTATTTGGTATGCTGTTTGCTGGACGTCCTTTGCTATTGTCGTATTGCTACTATTGCTAATTTGTCTAAAATACCGCTGAAAGTCGGTATGTCGTGCTGATGCTCTCATCTGGTTATGCGACAGGCTTGTGGCCGGCTTCGAAGTTGGCTCTTTAGCTGGTGTTTTTTCTTTCTTTTAGTGTTTTTCTCTTGCTATCACAGATTGTTTCTTGGTGGTGCTCGGGTTCTTTCATAGCATCCTTGTTCTACGCTGTCTATATGCTGAGGGTATACCCTAGTATCTATGTTCTACCTCTAAGTCGACAAAACATTTGGAGTTAGAACATAATTTATGTACTTTCTTTTATTTTAATTCCATTTTACTTACCAAAAAAAGAAGTTTTTCTACGACACCGGCGATCCAACTCAGCCCCAAAGGGGTCCAATATTCAGTAGGGACATTCCTTAGGTTGATCCAAACCGCTAGTGTTTTGTGATCCTCTGGCTGTGTTAGCATTTTGCTAACACCGGCTCCTACTTCAACACAAACCCAAGCATATTGCATACGGTCCATTCTGGCTATGTTAGCATCCAATTGAATAGGTTTTCCAATAGCACTAGCAACCCAACTAAAACCATGAGGCATCCAAAATTTCACCAGCACATTAAACAAATTAATTCATATGGGAAAAGTCTTATGTTCCTCCTTACACAGAGGCTTCCCTAGGAACCATTGCGTGAGGAACAAGGATTTTCCAGCAAAGGTCTAAGGGCCAACACCCAAACACTTCTCCATCATAACTGGAGAAGCAAACTGGAAGAAAAAGAAACCAAAGGAATTACCAGCCACATGACAAATCCCAAAATGTGCCCAGATTTTTTGAGTAATGAAGTTGACGGCATGGAAGTGCAGAGGTTTATTGAAGAAGTAGCCCACCAAAGTGGCATCCCAGATCTCCTTCCCTTGTTTGATAACTTCAGGAGGCGGTGAGATAAAAGCAGCACCACCTTGAACTTTTGAGGGAAGAATCTCATCAGCACAATAAGGGATGAATTTTCCTTTTGGACAACAACTGACCATGACGGAGGAAATGAGTCATTCAAACTGCTAGGATGAGGGTTCACGGAAGAGCAAATAGACATATTTACATGCAAAGGGTTTAGCCAATTGTTTGACAAGCCGAATTCAGTGACAATAGGGCAAACCCCTACCTGGTGAACGCCAAATAAAGAAGCCAACGCAACAGGCTCGCCCAGACATACCTCAGAATTAATCACACTGGAGACCGGGAAAGGACAAACTACTTGGGCCGAACCCTGAATACTTCCAGAAAATCCTGATGAATGAATAGAATGAGGCTCCAAATGAGGTTAGTGAAGGGCGCGGGGCATTAGGGAATCAAGTTGAACATGATATCCTCCCTGAGGATCAAAGTCTTTATATGGAACACCAAAGTGTGGGAATACTGATGACTCCTTCCCATTCTGATATATCCTATGGCCCTCTGCCTTACTGCAACCTGCCTTTTCTTAGTTCTGGCTCAGGTGAGTTTTCTATTGGGTGTGAGGCCCCTACTACGATAGAGGATGATCAGGAGGATTTTAATGATCTAACACTTGATGCCCTCTAGATGTTGTTGGAGGAAAACGCTACTCAGACATATCTATAATCCTTAACCCCGGAAGGGCGGCAGACTGTGAATGGTCTCCTAGAAAAATGTTTGCTAGCTGAAACTATAGAGATGCCACTCTCTGTTGATAGTAAAGAGAAGGAAGAGTTCAAATCTTCTTTTCCTCGGGGAGTGCCTGATCAGGATAGTCTTCAAGGTACCTTGTATGATGCCATCAAGATGTTGGTGGTAACTATGACTACTCAGCCATATATTGCTTCTTTATCCCCTGATAGGAAGCAGACAATGTTTGGTTTTCTAGACACCCTTTTAAAAATAGAGACTAAATTCTCGAAATACTGTTTTAGCCCACTGGGTGGATTAGTGGAGGGCCTTCATATAACTGATGACTCTGGCTTTGCAGTGAGCATTCTTGTAGCTCCTAAATTCTCCAATAGCCCTCTGAGGCCTCCGACAGGAGGGAGGGTGGTGTACATTCCTCTCATGCTCAGGAGGTGGCCGATCAGGTTTCATCTCCATCTCCTTCCAAGCAGGCAGGTTCATTGAAGCAACCCAAGTCTCAAAGACATCGAAAATCCAATTCTAAGATTCTTAAGGGTACCATAGGCTAATGTGACAGGGAAAAAAAAAATAAAAAAAAAGCCCAATATGATTTTTTTGCCTGGTATGGTGTTTTTACCAATATGTATTCTACTGGTTGGTACTTCTTTTTTGGTAATTAATGCCAGTTGGTACCATATGCCCGGTTTGTGTCTTTTGCCGATTTGGATGCTTTTGGGTGATCATGTACTTTTGCCGGTATGAGGTTTTTACTGATTTTGTTTTTTTGTCAGTATTGTGTTGTTGCCGGTATGGTACTTTTCCTGGTATGGAGGTTTATTCCGAAAAAAAGTAGACATTCCGGACAGTATGCCTTTTTTTTCCTTGTTTGCCTGAATGCTTCTTTTTGTTGGTTTGGATGCCTTTGGTCGGTCCTTTGCTTTTTGTTGGTATGTAGTTTGTACCGGTTGGATCTTTTTCCATTAAAAAAAGCATTCCGGACGGAATGCCGTAGTCCTGTCTAGATTGCCGGTATGTGTTTTCTACCCGAATGGAAAAAAAAAAGGTGGGCAAGTTTGTGCTTTGTTCGGTATGGTGTTATTGGCGGTATGGATAATTTGCCGATTTGGTGCAACTTGCCTGGTATGGTGCATTTGTCAATGGGGAGCCTTTGCCGCAATCTACTTCTTGCCAGTATGATGCAACTTGCCGGTATGGTGTGTTTGGATGGTTCGCAAAAAAATAAAATAGTGGGCGGCTTGTGTTTTTTGCCGGTTGGTCTCCTTTTCCGGTATGGATATTTTGCCCGGTATGGTTACACTTTACTGGTTTGATTTTTCAAAAAAATGTGGGCAGCTTTGTGCCTTTTGACTAGTATGGTATATACTGCTGGTTTTGTGTCTCTAACGAGTTTGATTTGACGTGTTCTGCTGGAATTTAGCAATCTGCCGAAATGGGGAATTTACGGGTATGCAAATGATCGGTATGCTACAAATGTTCGGTATGGTGCACTATTGCCGGTTTGCCTAGAGTAGCTGATGGTCGGCTTGGAACTCCCGATGGATGTCTTTTGAAATGTTACTTGATAATAAAATAGTGTTGTGTTGAATGGCGGGTGCTTGGGGTATGCCCCAGCCTCCGCGTATGTTCCTCTCTTGTGGAAGTGCTAGGTTTCTTCCGCATACGTTTCGTCTAATTTTTGGTGCATCATTGTATGCGATGCTTGGTCTGTTTGCTTGTGTTACTTGTATAAAAGTGTTGCTCGGGGGATGACCTCATGTCTACATTTTTAATTCCAAATCGACAAAATACTTGGAGATAGAATATAGATTTCTATAAATTCTTTTATTTTAATACAATTTACTTACTTATCAATAAAAATATGAATACAATGAGCATAAGGACCACCAGAGCTATAACAAAGAGGAGGGCACAACGGATCATAAGCCGACGACAAGAAAGAATCTATTGGAATGGGACTAAAGACAGGTAGCGCGTGATAGCTTCCTAAATTTACTAAATTTCCCAATACAAATAAAATTTAAGCTACACGATGCTGCTGCATTAGCAGCCGGGCAGCAGCTATGGAACGGCAGCAGAGCAGCCTAATTTTTCCAACCCAATTTCCAATATTTCAACAAGAACCTTAACACACATTTCCCACTTATACATGGCACCCATAAGGAAATAATATAATACACACACACTTAGAAAAATTAAAGGAAAAGAAGGGAAAGAAGGCATGGCATTAGCAACCCACAAAAATCAGTAATGCTGACTTCAGAATGACCACAAAAATCCGAGGAAAATTAATATAATTTGACCCAATTTTCTGAAGCCACTCGGAAGCACCTCTGGCCACCACATTACCCTATGACTCAGCAAAATTAATCAAGAAAATTCAGCCCAAAATATAGCTGATTCAGCAAAATGGAGAGAAGGAAATATGGACAGCTCAACGGTGAGAGTTTCAAGAAATAGAAGAGGCGGCAGCCATGCATGGAAGCTGGGGATGACTCAGCCAATTTCTCCACTAAATAAATAAAGAAAAATCAAAAAAAAAAAAAAAAGTGGAAAAAATGAAGAGAGAAAAGGGATAAAGAGGGAGGAGAAAACCAGCTGAGAAACTTAGCCTAATGAGGAGCTGGCTGTTTGGCAAAAAAGCTTCAAAAATTTTTCTACATTAATTCAAGCAAGAACTCCTCTCCTTATTTATTGTTAAATTTTTGATCTTATCTTAAATTATTGTCGATCAAATACTTAAAATTCTCACCGAATCCATACTAGAAAGAATAACGTTCAGTAACATATCAAAATGAGACTTTGCTGCTGAACTCTGCTACACCATGCTGATATCCGAATTATTATATGCTCTATTTGATCGATTCATGCCATAAACTTTTTATTGAATATTTTTTTTGGTAAGAAAAATTTTTATTAATGAAAAAAGGAAAAATACAAAATCAATATTCTATCTCCAAGTATTTTGCCGACTTGGATGTAGAATAAAGACACAAGAGTAAACCCCGAGCACCGTAATATATGTCACGAACCCAAAGAAACTAAAGTCAAAAGGCCAGCCAAAAAAAATATGAGACCGAAATAAAAGTACAAAAGGAAAGAAAGCAGCCAAAATGTCATCGTTCAAAGTTAAGAGCAAGGCACATCCCAAAGGGCAGCAGAAATCCTGAAAGGACTTCTTGCACAGTAGCAGCAAATCCCTACCATCAACAAGTCTACTACCGATTGCATCTCGAAAATAGAAAGCAGGAAAGCATAGAGACCTCAGCTAATCATCAACATCTCGTCCATTGGTGAGGATCACAGACTCATCTACATCACCTCTGAATAAAGCAACTTGTCCCACAGAATCTCGAGCAATTCTACCATTCCAGCCATAATAGATCTCGATTAAAACAGCTAGATCCAAAGTATCATTTCGGCAAAGGGCCATCCGCATCTCGAAATAACAGGTGGGCAAATCCAGCTCGGTCGTTTGCACCTCCACCTCGGTCAAAAAATGCCACGGTCATGATGTCTCGGTCATATGCATCTCGGAATAACAGGTGGGAAAATCCAGCTCGGTCGTTTGCACCACCACCTCGGTCAAAAAATGCCACGGTCAAAAACATCTCAGCCCTTAGCACACATCTTGACAAAGAACATCTTTGGCGACAGTACAGACCTCGGTCATAAAAGAAAAACAGAGGCAGACCACATCACAGCAAAATGACCTCGGTCGATTACAAAGTCACCTCGGTTGGCAAATTCCGACCAGCAAATCCAAAACTCAGTCATCTTGGCATATAGCAATCATCTCAGCTGAAACAACCGAGCAAAGCAACAGCAGTAGCATGGCCAAAACTACTGCCTCAATCTAGAGAAGCGAGCACAAAGCGGCAAACATTACTGGCAACTCAAGGAGTCAGCACCCAAATCATAGTTAAAGGTAGGGCATTGCAACTCAAACCAAAAAACTAATTAACACTGAACAGAGCTACAGTAGTAACCACAGAAAATACCACCTCAGCCCAACTAATATGATCTCGGTCAGAAAGCAGAATGAGAGCATTTCTTTTAGGCTTTTTTGGATTTTTAGACTAGACTTTAGCCTAAGGCCATTATAATGTATGTCTCGGTCATCACAAGAGTCCTCTATTCCGTGTGCTCCAAGAGCGGTGAACTGCTTACGATGCTCCAAAATATTTCTTCTCAGCTGACCAAATTTGGTGCCTGGGCTTAATTCCCCTCCCTATAATGGTCTGGGGCAACATTGGAAGGGGAGCCAACTCTGGGAGCCTTGCCAATAGCAGGAGGTCCTACGGTCTCATCATAATCATAAGGCCTTCCTTGAGCATCCAGACGGTCCTCTTCCGTAATAGGTCGAGCGGGCATGAGGAGTTCATATGAACTTGTCGCATCAATAGCATTCGAAATTCCATGTTTTATAATATCTGCATATGATACTGGGTGCCAAACTTTTTATTGAATATACTTTAAGATATTAGCTAAATTATCATATTTTTGTGAAAAAATTATTCTTCATAAAACCGGCCAATTTGATAGAAACAAAGTAGACTACTAGATTGAACTTGATGAAAATAGAGCAGCTACTAGTGCTGATTTTGGCTACTATTTTCACCAAGTTTTAGACAGATTCAAATTCCACAAAAATTATATAAGATATTTCAATGAACTAGAAATATGCCATAAAATTGGCATAAATTTATCTTATAAAATCTGACCGGTCCAACCTAAAGAAAAGGAAGCGTCACTGAACCGTCCAGAAGCAAAGCTGTGTATGAAAGATCAGTGCATTACTTTGAACCGGGTAAGAATAAAAATAGACAATTTATATGAGTCAGTCTAAAATTTTGCATTGATTCTGAAAATATATGAAAAATAATTTTTCATGATGATTTACCTACTGAACCAGACAGAAAATCGAAGCCTGCCAGTGAACCAACTGCAACACCAATTTGGCATTTTTGCCAAATCTAGGTGAACCGACTAGGATTTCATAGGTGAACCTGTCATTTACAGTATGCTAAGATAGGAAACTAACCAAATATCAAATGAATCGATTAATTATGAGGTGAACTGGCTACTGAAACAAGGCAACGAACTAGTTTTAGCAAAACTTATTCAGCCCTTGGTTCTTGAACGGGATGAGTGGGCCAGTTTAGGCATGTAAAATATTTAAGTGAACTGGCCAACCCATTTTTCATATATAATAAATTGGTTCACGTGATAAAATGGAAAAAAATTCATTAAAATCGCCAAACCAGTCCATGAACAGGCAAACTGGTCGAAAAAATTCAAAGAATCGAACCGGTTGACAAATCGGTAAATTTGAGGGATTATCGACCGAAAGCCACTTAATATGTCTCTTAAAAAAATTATTCCATCACTTTAAAAATGTTATGGCTTGATATTTTTATGGTACCCAATGATATGTTTTTTGGTATGTATATGTCAAGTTTATGTATGAATGGATGCTTATTCTAACCTTATAAGAATTAAAAATTTTCTATAAGATGATAAGACTAAGAAAAGAAGAAGAAGAACCTTCCACTAAAAAAGTTTTAAAAAGTAAAGGAAATCGAACCAAGGAATTTATTTCTGATGATATCATTCCCTAATATACCTTAAAATATTATAGTTTTTTTTTTGTAAGTAAGTAATTTTGGATTAAAAGGAGAAAAAATTTTACAAGCTATAATTTATCTCCAAGTATTTTTCCGACTTGGAGATAAAGTATAAACGTTAGGGCATACCCCGAGCACATAGTACTACAAAAGTAGCAAAGTTCTAGCATTCAGTCAATGCAATCAAAAAAAAAAACTCCAACATCAGTAGAGCTGTACTCAAATAAAAGCATGGCCATCGATGGGTAAGACCAAAGTTTGGCAACAGATAGCAAACCAGCCATCATCTGCTCCAGCAGCAACGCCAAAAAGGGACTTCAAACCATCCAGTGGCTGCTTCTGCTCCACTTAGAGAACCACCACCGGAATTATCCGCCAACTTCAGTTAGGAAAGAGAGGGCCTGCTCCAGCTACCGTAACCACAGCAACACCACGCCACCAGCGATCCAGCTTGGAATGAAACCAAACCAACCTCATCCAAGCAAATCTCCAGCTGCCGACTCCACAGCTTACTCAAATAGTTGGGTGAAAAGGACCAGCATCAGGGTAGCGGCAACTTGACAGTAGCCACAATGATCCAGTAACCCCCTTCCCAGCAACAGCAATCAACATCAGGTCACACCCAGCATCAGATTGACAACCCGCACCTACCACAGGATCAAGAACCCACCTTCACACCTCGAGAGGAGGCAGCTCCATCCACAGAAAAAAATTAAGCATCTATACCAGCATTCTCGGACAAAGCACCTATTTGAAAAGGAGACATCACTCCCTTCCTCACCAAAATAACAGAAGCCAGCTGGGGCAGACTGCAGGCATCATCCAGGGAGGAAGAGACATAACAACATGACTGGACATCCGCCAATCATCCTAAAAACGCCAAAGCGGCTACAGCAAAGCCGAACATCCAAATAGTTGGATACCATCCATGCATAGGGAAATTTCACCCCTGCTGATCTGGAGTGCACAGGGAAAATCATCCCAACACCTTAAGACAGCCATGAGCCTCAGAGCAATAACATGCCCCACTACAACATCACCACCGCACCAGAAATAGCAGAATCCAGTTCCAAAAAAAAAAGGAGGAATCACTATATCTATAATGCCAAGCATCACTACTCAATACCATCAAATCCACCCAGACAAACTGCCAGAAGCAACAAAAACAAGAGTGCTTCAGCAGTACAAACCATATTTAGAGCAGCAGAGTGATCACTACAATCAACAGATGCATCATCAGTATCATAATTAGACATCACTCTGCTATCTAGGCCTTCACCCCTTCAAGCCTTTAGGCCAAGCCGGCAAGAAAACATACAAAACACCCTCCAGGAAACCATCCACCATTTTGAGGAGGCCAAATTAGTCCCCATAAAGACAGGCTACAAAAACACTTAGAGATTGGCCACCGCACCATCCACAAACTAAGCCTGCTCATGCGGCCCACTTAATGGCAAGCACAAGCTCCAGAAGAATTATTAGCCCTTTTGGATTTTCTGCGTCTACGGGCCTTGGCCCTCTTCCATTCTTTATGATGCATGTCCACCATCTCCCGAAAAGTTCAAATATTAGTCGGGGCCGGCATCTCCGAGGGAGCATCCAATGCACGGACCTCATGAGCAACTTCCAAGGATACTCGTGGGCAAATAGAGTCATGCCCAACATTGGCAGAGCCATCCAAGAAATATTTTTGAGAAATCCGTGAGATAGATTCGGGAGTGAGATTAAGATCTGCCTCAGCAGACGGACCCGAAACAAGATGATCAGATGAGGCAGCAGGAGGCCTTGGAAGAGAGCCAGCATCATGAATGCCCAAAAATGGAGCAGCCACATCCAACAAGGCGTGATCGGAGGAGACATCATCGCCAGATAGGGCATCACTGCAGGGCTCCTCAGAGGAAGCCTCCTCACTACACCTGGTAGGAACACCATCAGCAGGCAGCACCTCGGGAGACTGCACACCGGAGCCAGAGAAAATACGAGAGACATCATGCTCCTTAGGAATAGGAACCTCATAACATTCACCATCTAATCCAGTAGACGGCAAGCTCCCCATCTGAGTTTCCACAACTGCCTCATGAGAAGCCCCATTAGCATAGATTTTGCGACAAGAGACATCAGACAAGCTGGAAATGATAGCAACATTCGGCCTAGTTGTCCCTATTGAACCTTCAGCTGAACAGTCAGCACCCGGAGCAGATGGAGCATCCGCATCAGCAAGGGGAGACGATGAGACAGGTCCAAGCCCACAGGTAGAATTTTCGCCAGAGGCAGCGCAAGCGCCCTCGTGAGGTGACAATTTCATATCCGAAACCAGAGAATGATCCTCCAAACCTCCAGACATCCCAAAGGCTGGCGCAGAATTCACCAGAATTTCCACCTTCACCTTAGGAGAGATTGGAATAGAGTCCACACGCACCATTTTGATAGCATTGGAATCCTTTGGTTCGGCAGAGGTCACAGCATGATTAAGGATCAAACACTGTGAATTGTCGCCTGCATGGTGGCCATCCAGAGAGAGGGGATTTCCACACCCTACCGAGACGACATCATGGGTCAAATTCTGAACAACCGGATAGGCAGCGGTACTCTTACTAGTGCTCTTTTGGTTTGCAGGGCGACCATTTCTATGGTGCTTTGGCTTCCACCGATAATCAACCACAATCTCGACAGCCTTGGCCGATCATTCACATCAGATTTAATTCTGATTGTTGAAGGCAGAGGAACCATTTTACTCACTTCAACATAGATCCTTGCGAAGTGCAATCTATCCATACAGGCTGTGCACGAGTCTAGATAAACGGGTTTGCCAACCCCGCTAGCTATCCAATTAAGACCCAAGGAGGTCCAGAACTCGATCAGAACGTTAAACAACGAAATCCATATTGGAAAGGATTGGTGAATGTCCTTAGACAACTCCATCCCAGGTTGCCATCGTTTCAGGAAGATGGGTTTCTTGCCAAATGTCCAAGGGCCTCCAGATAGATAGAGAGTCAATTATTGTTCGGATGCAAAACGGAAGAAGAAGAAGCCATCTTCATTCGCAGCAACATGTTTGATCCCAAATTTCGCCCAAATTTTGCGGGAAATGGTGTTAACCGCTATAAAGTGTAAAGGAGTTTCGGAGAAGAAACCCACAAGTGTAGTGTCCCATACTTCCCGGCTCTGCTTGATGACAACGGTAGGAGGAGAGATGGAGACGACATTCCCATCGGAAGAAAGAGGGAAAAAAATTTTAGAGGAGGACATGGGCAAGCTCCCTCATCCTGGACAATCTCAACCCAGGAAGATGGGGGCATTACATGGGCCTTATCTGAAATGAAATGCGGGGAGAATAGCACATTACCAGTGTCGGTAGCGATTGCGCTCTTGGCTCCAGCACATCCAAAATGCTCTTTGATTTTATTCCCTTCAGCAATCAATTCACAAGAACCGAGGGGAGAAGGAGACGGCAAAATATAGGGGTTGCAAAGCTCCGAGGGCTTCAGGCGTGCTAAGAAGGCAGCATCGGGCCCAGGGGACAGGAACAAGGCGCTCCTGTGCAGAGGAGGGAAGGAGGGAGAGAGAAGGGCAGCTGCAGACGAATCCGATGACGGTGAAGTGAGGATGGGGGACGGAGAAAGAGAGGAGGCCTTAGGGAGGGTTGACGACGCCAGCTGGGAGCCGGCCATGCCGGCCCTGGAGACGGCCAGGGACAGCCGAGAGCCACTTATCAGATTTCAATTTTGAAATTTAAAAGTAGAGAGAAAGGAGAGCTTCTCTCACTACAGCCCAAATTTCACATCTCATCCTTAAGATATTATAGTGTAGATCATTGTCTGAATAAGTATCGCTGTGTGATTTTAACCTTTGATTGTGTGAACTGAATACAATATATCCTGTCTTCATGATGTAAATAAGAAAGAAGTATTGCTGTGCTGTACAATTTTAGCCGTAGATTGTGTAGGCTGAACACAATCTAGATATCAATCAAATTCTCTGTTAATTGGTAAGGTCTACTAACCCAAATTTCTCAAGTTAAGAAAGATAAGATGTGCCAACAAGAAAAAAGAAAAATGTGTAAGAAAAAGAAAGTAAAATGCATCACAAAAAGGCTTCTAAAAGTATATATATTTTTTTACATACATTATGATTCCTATTCCTCTTTATGAATTATTTTAAAGAAAATATGTATGTCCTTGATTATTATATTCTTATTGAGTATTTGGCTTACTCTCTTACTATTTTTTTCTTACCCTTCAGATGCCTCACAAGAGTTCACACCTGACGAGTAAGAATAGAAAGAAAAATTATAGTTTAGTTGTACTTGAAATTTTTGTAACCTCGGATGATGTATAAGTTGTAAATTTTCTAAGTTTTTTGACCATGCATAAATGTTGATGATATTTATACTTCCACAGATATATTAGTTTTCTTTATACTTTCACAGCTTTTATTATTAGGATTATGGGATTTTAGTAGGCATATCCCTGAATAGGATTCTGTGCATGATTAGTACAATACAAAGACATAGCAATTTAATATGATTAGTACAATACAACTATTCACATTAATATGATAATAATACACTAAACTATTAAATAAAGAAGTAAGGATATGACAATTTAATAGGAATTTGGCTTACCATTATATTTTATTGGCTCTAAATGTAAGTTGACTATATAATATTAGTGGGAGATCTTACATCTATTGCGGGACATTCAAGTAGAAAATATTCTAGAGATTTGATGGTGCAACAATTCATAGGCTGGCCCAAATCTAGTGCATAGATAAAAAAAAAAAGGAGCTCAGGTAACGACAGCCTAACAGAGAACCCTATGAACTCATGAAGCAAATGGCATAATGGGTGGTCTAATAGACGTGACCCAAACCATCTGGCATCATTAGCCGTGATGATGTGGATGAGTCTGAGATCCCTAAGCACATGAACGAAATGCAGCTCGGTAGCCGAGGTGTTGTTTCTTCCGTGCTGTTGTTGATGAGGATGCTACCTTTAACCGAGGAGGTAGTGTGCCCGAGATGACGTGGGTCGCATTTCCTCTATTATGGCGTGAGCATAATCCTCCCGGGGTATTTCGTTGGTGGCCGATGCCTTGAGCTACTCCTTGACCGGTAGCAGTAGACAGGTTTGCGGATGCTTGAAGGCCCTCTGGATTTCTGATGGCCTTAAGGGTTTTTCTCTCTTATCTTAGAACGATGGCTTTCAGGTTTTTTTTCTGTTGTTCCTATCTCTTTGGTTTATTTTTGGCTGATGGTTTGTTTTTCTATCTCGTAGGATTAGTGATATTTTTCTGATGCTCGGGGATTGCCCCTTATGTCTGTGTTCTACTTCTAAGTCGATAAAATACTTAGAGTTAGAACATTAGTTCTGGATGTTTTTCCATTTTTCATTAATTAAATCTTTCCTTATTTATCAAAAAATAACCATCTGGCATTAAAAGAGTAATAATAGACAATTAATGAGCAGCTTCAGGTAGTTACCACACCGATCTAATGATCAGAAACCAGATAGTCCAACCATTTAATGAAGGTAGTAATTACATATACAAATAATATCCCTTATCACCGAAGGGGCATAATGCCCACACATTGATTTCGAAGATCGCCAACTAAATGGCGCTCCTCACTATAAACACATCCTCTCCCTCACATAAAGGGGAGACAAATGGAAAAAGATGAGATCGGATTCAAAAGAGAATAGAGAATATT
Source organism: Nepenthes mirabilis (assembly GCA_025585075.1). Taxonomy (NCBI): domain Eukaryota; kingdom Viridiplantae; phylum Streptophyta; class Magnoliopsida; order Caryophyllales; family Nepenthaceae; genus Nepenthes; species Nepenthes mirabilis. The sequence goes on along the minus strand of JAODPA010131707.1, from coordinate 3,068 downwards.
GAGCCACTCCACCAGCCGAGTACACCATTCCTAAAATCAGACACTCCAAATGAGTGCAGCACTTCCAAAGTCATTCCATCAGCTAAGCGCATATGACAGAGTACAAACCTCAAAAAAATATACTCTTCTCCATTCTCACAACATTCATACTCTTGTTTCTTTGTATCTTTCTCATTCGAGTGAAAAGATTTCTAATTTGAGCGTCAGAAGATATACCAGAGAGCGAGTCTTATATTTCTCTTCTTATTCATTTCGTTATGGTGCGTAGGATCTAAATTTTGGGCAATGAAGACTAGACTCATTTCTGATCAGACACCCATTTTATGTAGTTTTCTAATTCGTACAACAATAGATATCCTAAGGATGCATCATTAGTACTGTCTATAGGAAACGACAACAATCTAACCACACGACCACCAAACTATAGAAGATATGACAAATACCAAAACCTAAACAAGCGTACCAAGAGGAACGTCATCTCACATGGTGATGACCCGACAAAAGGTAGCTATAGAAATGCTCATCCTACCACGAACGTAAATGTAGAATTGCTGGTGGCCTAAGTGGACAATATGTCCAAAGTCCTCCAAACTAACTACAATAAGCTGGGCGGACACCTGCTAGGGTTCCTTCCTCTAACTCCCAAATGTTAGCATCTAAGAGAAGAAACAAGAGGAAGAAGCAGTCATCCAAAAAAGTAGTTCTACAGCCTAATGACCTTGATGCACAAAAGGCCACGACGGACAAGGTTTAGACCTGGCTAGAAGGTAGAGTAAATATCGGAGCATGGGATGAAAGCCTAGAGCAACAGAATCCATGCTATTTTAGAGATGACAGGAAGTATTCGACTCAAGAGGAAGCTTCCTACAACATCGTTCTGATGAGAGCCTATAGTTGGCCGATCCAGCACGTCTTCCTGAACCACTCAAAGTTGATGACCTTTCTCAATATCAAGAGGATTGCGTCCACCTCCCAAGTGAAAGAATGAAGGCAAATGGCTTCCAATTGATAGAAAATTGTTAGGCATCCTTCCAAAAATGAAAGGAATACCTTACCAATTCACCTCTCATGACCTCCCCAAAAAAGGGTAAGGAATTATACCTTTATCTCTCGATATCTGATATGGCGCTAAGCTTGGTCCCGATCAAGCAAGAATTCAAGGTGCAATGACTGGTATACTGTGTTAACAAAATTCAAACAAATTCCGAGACTTATTACTCACACGGTAAAAGGGTCACTCTAGCAATAGTTTACTCTGCCAGGAAGCTACAACTGCACTTTTAAGCTCATAAGATCATTGTCCTAACAGATTAGCCACTAAAGGGGATTCTCTAGAAACTCAAAGTCTCCAGACAAGAGATCAAATGAACCACTGAATGGAGCACGTTTGACATAAAATTTCAACCACAATTGACCACAAAAGGTCGGGCCCTAGTGTAACAGAACGGGTCCTATCTTTATGCCCTTCCATTAACTGTCATCCTTAATCAAATAAAACTTATAAGTTAATATTTTAAGATATTAAATTCTATAAAAATTTTGACAAAGTTTCCTCTATAATTAGATAAAAATCATGTATATAACCTGCTTAATTAAACCTGCACAATTATTTTTTTTGGTAAGTAAAATTGTATTAAAGAATTAAATTTACAGACAAAACATACATTCTATCTCCAAGTGTTTGCCATCTTGGATGTAGGATATAGAAGTTAGGGTATTCCCCAAGCACCATAAATCATAGCATGAAAGCAAAAAGAAAATACAAAATGAACTGAAAGTGTCTCTAGGCATTTCCACTCTTAGACGTATATGCAGAGGCTTCCAATAAGCTTCAACCGAGCCCTTACTAGTGCGAAAGGTTCCAACGATCACGAATATGTTTGAAGCTGTTATCTCTCCTATAAATTGAGATTTCCAGTTTGTGGCATACAGTATCCACAATCTGATTTACCAAGTGTGCATCATGTCTGCTTTTGGAGTTGTTGAAAATCTATTTGTTTCGCTCCCTCCAAATAAAGTAAATCGAAGTTACCAAGGTAAGCCGAAAGAAGAGGGCTTTGGAATTGGTTCCTTCCATGTGCTGGCTACCCACATGATGTTTGACTTCAAGTCATGGTATGGCCACTGTAACCCCGCTTTTGGGCACATCTTCCTCCAAACTACTGCTATGAATTCACAGTCAAAGAAGAGGTGATCATTGGTTTCAACCCCGGTGGAATTCTAGACCCCTCTTGGTCTTAGCTAGATTGCAAGTATGGTGGGTAAGCCAATACAATTAGAACCTGTTACAGAAAAATTGTAAAGAATGAGTTTTGCCAAGGTTTGTGTGGAGGTGGAAGCTAATGCAAATCTACCTTCCAAAGTACGCATTAGGCCCGGGAGCCCTACCCTACTACCTGATCAATCTTACTCTAAGGTAACCATTGATTACTAGTGGATGCCAGTTAGATGTGGTCTCTGTAAATATATAGGGCATATTGCCTCCCAATGTAATTTCATAGGTCATGAGCATGACTTGACACTAATCATTAAGCAAAATAACAAAACCATCAGTGCTAACTACATGGAGTAGGAGAATGTTACTCCATGTGCCTTTTAGATTTTGAGTCTAGAGTGACCCCCTCCTGCGCCGGCCAGCATCAGCACAGTAGCAAGAATGCGACACCCACTCGGCATAAATAATCAACAGCCTCAAAATAGCGGCAACTGTTAGCAACAGCGTCTCTCATCAGGCAACGTCTCTCTTATCAGGCAGCCTCAAAACAGCTGAAATAACAAAAGCCGCAACTCATAAGAAATCAGCAGAGACCCATACCGGCATATTGATGCATCCGCTATCCAGTCGACTGCGACTGGCATCAAGTAGAGTTCAAAGCATCTTCCACCATCTAAAGGCCATGGGTTGATTTTGATTCCACCATTATTAAGGAACCGCTTTCCACATCAGCTCGGGCACATTACCTTTTGGGCAAATGGCAGCACCTCGGATCATCAACATCACCTTAGAAGAAAAAAACACCTCGGCTGATGGCTTGCATCTCGTCCAGTTGCAAAGGGATAACGGACTC
>JAODPA010131696.1:0-16803 GCA_025585075.1 Nepenthes mirabilis | reverse complement strand
TAAATAAATTTAAAAATTGCATTTATCATATATAAGTGGCTAAAGTTAATGATGGTTGACCCATTCTATAAGGAGTAATGTATAGATGGCCCAGTTATTGATCTAAATAATAATAATTTGGCTTAAAATTATCAGGAATATATATAATTCTTTCTCAAAGTTAGTCATTTGGTCTTTGGTTCTCAAATTTGATATATTTTGGGTTTTCAATAGTTTTTTCTACATCTAATTTGACATTCGAGATATTTGATCTTTGAGATTTACAAGATTTACTCAATACTTAGATTTATCCGATTTTGATATTTGAACTTTGGATCTTGAGTATTGGATGGTGTTGTACATTTGTAGTATATGTCATTTGTATACAGCTTACGAATTTTATATATGAAATCACATTTTAATATTTAATAATTAGATGTGTTGCGTCTGAGTCCGATCGCCGTACGATGCTGACGGGTGATGACGTCAAGTGGACGGAATCAGGCGCAACACAAGAGAAAATAAGTTTTTGGGCGAGTGTGAGCAAAAAGGGAAAGAGAGGGAGAGATGACACACGGACGTTTTTGCGTGAAAAACCCTCCTTTGAAACAAGGGAAAAACCACGAGGCTCAAGGCCTTGAAAGGACTTCCACTATTGGTTGCTGTTGTATACAGAATGCAAAGTACAGAGAAATGCTTCCTTTTCTTCCCTTTGAGCTTAATATGCAGGAATGGCCAGAGTCTAAAAAGAGAAGAAGTCCCCTTTCTTGTGCGCTTAAGAGAGTATTTATAAGGGAAAATCTAGCCGTTGGAAATGCCCACACGGCTATCGCTGACTACTGGGAGGCTGGCCACCTACTTCGCTGACATGACCATACCGTGTCAGGCACGCTGGCGTGTACAGTAAGTTAGCAGCTAGCGCTGTTATTGGCTATGCTGTGTCAGGAATGTCAGTCTGTGGCATCAGTCTTGAGGTGACAAGGCATACCCTGGGGATTGTCACTGACAGCGGTGGCGTGTAACGGGATTTACGCGCTCCTTGGTAGTTGTGAAGTGGCTGAGTTGGCATTCTCGGGTGCTAGAGAAAGTCCTCGTCCTTTACAGACTTATTTTAAAGTTTGGCTGAGTCCGCGGCCTATCAACGTATGCTCTTGGATGGCATAAGAAAGTTCTCGGTTGATAACTGCAATGTTGCCTTGCCGGGAGGTCTCTTGGGATCCTCGCGAAATGTCCTCGGGCATTCCAAGTCGCATGAGGTCTCGGACAGACTGATAGCTTGTGCTTCTCGGGTCAAGCACTTATCCTTTCCCCCCACTCTTTTTTTAGGGTCCCCGGGTACCGGAACCCAACACTAGCCCCCCATGCCAAAGGGTTCGAGGTTCTCGACCGTTTGGCATGTCCTTTTGATACCACCGTCCTTCAAGATGGGTTTTCCCGTGGGAGCCTGTCCGCGTGCGTACTGAGCATCCGAGGAGTGATGACACCTCTAAATGAGGGCTTGGTTTTGAGCTTGGTCCGAGACAATTTTATGTCCTTGGAATTACGGCCAACCAAAAATCTAATGCTATGGTGTCCGAGAGATCTTCTTTGTCCAAGAATTCGTAGCGCCGCCATTTTAGGCATCTGCAGAGCATTAAATGCGAGATTGACGCGTTGACAAATGTCTTGGGAATGCAGGGCCATCATTTTCTTGAGGCGAATGGTCGGGCGACACGTGGCCAGGCCAATGATGGCGCCTTTTAAATTTTCAAATCTATAAATCGGCTTTCTTTTCTCACAGAATCACTTCTGCCCATTCGTATTTCATCTTCTTCATTCCTTCGAAATTTCCTTCTTCGTTTTCCTGAGTTCTCTCTTCCCGCTTTCCATGGCTCCCGGTGTGAACGATATCGCCTCTGCGCTGTCACTGGCGAGGCTGGATGAGATTCGGTAGCGATACACCATCCCTGACTCCATGGCGATGGTGGTACCTGGGCTTGCTGAGAGGGCGTGCAGTCCCCCTGATGGCTTTATTGCCATTTATGAGGTCCACCTAAAGAGTGGGCTTCGATTTTCGGTTCCGGAGGAGTTCCACCAAATCATGGCAGCGCTTGGAGTGCCCTTCGCGAGGCTCCAGCCGAACGCGGTTAGGTATCTAGTCTCTTTGTGCGTTTTCCTTCGGTGCCATGAAAAGCTTTTAAATGCACAAATGGTCAAGATTATGTTCAGGTTTACGCATAATCTTAACTGGGTTACCATGACCCCCCGCCCAAAATTTTTGGTTATGTGCGGGGGGAATCCAGATTCCACTAAAAGGTGAAAGAATAAATTTTTCTTTCTGGGCGTTCCGAAGGATTGGCGCATTCCCAACGGATGGGGGAATGTGGCCAACCATTATTGCTCTGATCCCTCGAGGGAAGAGAGGGAGGCCATCCGGGGACTTTTGGATCTGGTGACAGCCAACTTGGGGAGCTTTCACAAGAAGAAACAAAACGTTTGGCTGTCACCCGAGAATTTTGCTAAGGCTAAATGGGCATCCTTTTCTGCCGCCTCCGTTGCCGCTTCGCCCTCTGATAAGAAAGGGAAAAAACTAAAGAAAAAGGGCAAGCCTTTGAGGATTAGGGCTCCGTCCGAGCGTTCGAAAGAAGATCGTCCGGGCGGGAGCTCAAAGCCCCCGGTCGAGGGCTCTAGATTCTCGGTGACTGTAGCTCAGCCGCCCTCATCTGATGATGATGATGAAGAAGCAATTGCTCCCATGTTCAAGAGGTCGAGGACCTTAGCCACTCCTTCCGCCCCTGTCTCTCGGATTATTAGGGACATTGTGGAGATCCCTGTCGTCCAATCTCCTAGTGATGAGCCAGTTCCTGACGTTCCTGCTGAGTTCACTGGTGAGGTCTCGGACTGGTCTGACGATTCGGCCAAGGACGTCAATGCTGAGAACGCTCAGGCTGAGGGAGGAGTAAGTGCAGTGCCAGCTTCAGCCGCTGAGTTGGTGGGGGCTGAGGTGGGCGCAGTTGTTGAGCTGGCCTTGGAGGTGCCTGCAGAGCTCCCGGCTGTCGCAGTCCAAGTTGATCAGGGTGAGGCCCTGGAGGAGTCCCATGATGAACAAATTGGGGGTGCTCAAGATTTCTGTGCTTTTGAGGAGGAGACGGCGGCGCCTTTTATTGCCGTTGAGTCCGCGGCCGTTACCCCTCATGCTGGCGTCCCTTTGCCTGAGGCAGAGGTTTCTGTGGTGCCTGTCTCCTAGACCAGTGGGGAGGCCTTTGTAAGCAGCAACTTCCTCATTTCCCAGGTACTTTCATTTTTCCTCTAAGCGTCCTGGTCTTCTGCTTTTCCCTTCCCCGTCCTAATGGTCTTTGTCCTTCGATGTAGCTCTGAGATGTCGCTGGAAAGATTGATGCAATAATCGGAGGGGTTGCCCAGGGCTTCTCCCAAATGGAGGCCCTGAAGACTGCCAGTGAGGCGGCCCAAAGGGCAGAGACGGAGCTAGCTGAGGCTAGGAGAAGGATAGCCTCCTTGGAGGACACTGTGAAGCTTCAGCGGGCTCAGCAGTCGTTGCTCCAGGATAGGCTGTACCGTCAGGACGAGAGGCTGAGGGCGTCGATACCATCCGCAAACCTTGCACCTTTACTGGAGAGCAAATACTGGGACGGCGTCCATATGTGCCGTCAAGTATTGCGTCTGATTCATCCGCGGTTCCCCACTGTTATACTTGATCCTCGGAACGCCAATGCTTTGACGGCGGAGGATTTATACGGAATTTCCGGGAGGCCCTTTCCCAGCTCCTCTCAGCCAGGGCTGCCTCGTGACCCTCTTTCACCAGGGCCGTCAGGGCCTCAAAACTCGGCGGGGACTACGCTAAAGTTTGGGATCAGGAGGATCAGACAAAAGATTGTGATGATCCAAATTTTGAAATATGATAATTAGGGTGAAACTAAATTAATAATGATCAAGGATTAGGTTAGGAATATGAAAAATTGAGTTCGAAAGTAGAAAGAGGAAGCTGGGCCCTATAAGGTATTGGTTTTCAAGATATGGTTAATATGGGTGGTGAGATTTTAGAATTCCAAAATATGATAATTGGAAGGTAATTAAGTTGAGATAGATCAATTGTGGTCAAACGGCGTGGGAGGAATTGGATCGAAAAGTCCAAAGATTTGAAATTGGTAAATTGGGAACCAAAGTTGTAAATTGAAAACGTTAATTCATAAATAAGATTCTGTACTTTAAATTATGATAATCATGGCCTATTAAGGTTATATAATCAAAATTAGGGTCTAAGGATGTGAGAAATTAGGTTAGAAGGGTCGAAACGGGTCCTGGATGGCGAAAACGCAATGATTCTGTGCTGTAGGCTCGATGCGTCCATGATGTGCGCCCATCCTATGCTTGAGTGGTGATCGGGCACCAATGAGGTGCGATTTTGTGCAAGGAGCCGCTCGAAGCTCACCCTAGGCAAGGTGGGGGTGAGGATGGGTATGAGAAGTGTGCTCGAGGACCGCTTGAGCGCTGTCTGGGGCATAAATCTGCGAACGTAGCCGCCTGAAGGGCTCTTGAGCGTCCCGACTGGTTTATAAACACGTGCGCATTTTTACCTCGGCATTCGGCCGATCCAACGAGGAGCAGAAGGAGAAAAGAGGGGAAAGAGAAGGAGAGGGAGGAATCCGCACGTTCCACTCTGATCCGGATAAAAATAACAGTAGATCGAGCCAGAGTAAGTGTACCTTAGATGCTATTTCCTATTTTTACTATTTTTTGTATCTCTAAAAGTGTATTTATGCTTTAAATACATGGTTCTACATATTTACTGTAAATAATCCCTATTTCTCCCGATTAATTGGTCGGATTTTAAGTTTACTTGTATATACTACCAGTTATACCTCTGATTTAATGAAATTGCCTATGTTTAGTTTCCGCTTATCATCCAAAAATTTTGATGAAAACCTAGGTACGAAAATAAAGAGTTTTAATGATTTTCACCCATAACAATTGTTATATAAAAGTTAATCTGTGAAAAATTGCTTACACTGATAAACTGCTTCTGAAAATTTTACACGGACTTATACTGATAAACCACTGTAGATTTCTGAAGTAAAATTAAAGGGTTTTAGACTGTTACTGTGTATTCTGAAATAATCTGAAGGGTTTCAAACTGTTTCTATATATTCTGAAGGGAATCTGAAGGATTTTAGACCGTCACTATATATTTTAAAATTGATTGAAGAATTATTGTAAAATTCTAACTGATTTTTGAAACTAAAAAGGGTTTTCAATTATGAAATAAGAAGGAAAAATATTTCTTATACTGTTTTTCAGGACCCATGACTGATATGTAGTCAGGTTAAATTCTCTGACATGACTTAGAATATTATGGTGGTAATTGAGGATAATTCTATCCATGGAGTTATACGTGGTCCACCATTCCTCAGGGCATTAGTTTCAGAGGGTAGAATTCTGATATCCACCGACTTTCGGGAGGTATTTGCGTATAATCCACCATCCTGGTATTTGTATATAGATCCGGCGAGAAGGGATCAGCTGTTCCTGTCATCGGTTTTTGATTGTGTGGATTAAAAATAATCTATCCTTGATCATTCGCCCCCTCTGCTAGTCGGGTTTATTGGTTAGGTCCTTTACTGATAGAAAATAAATTTTCTATAAGTTATAGAGTTGTGACCGATTTCTGCTTTTTGGTGCCTATTTTGTCGATTTATTATTAGCGAAGCATGACTATATTGATTTTTAATTTTGAAGCTTGATTGTTTCTGTTTCTTGACAGTTCTGTAAATCACTTCTTTAAGCATTTATACTTTAACATATATTTGTATCTCTTTTACTGCATTTTGTTATGCATAAATATTTTGCTGCATGCCTACATGTACCTTGTTGGGTTTCAATTCACTGTTTTACTATTATTTTCCCCTCTCGATAAGACCGTTGAACTAGTACCGGACGAGGAGGAGTGACCTAAAGCTTACCTGAAAACTTTTGGAGATCTGAAAAGTTTTGGAAGACCTAGGAAAGAGGCAATTGAATTGTAAAGAACTAACTTTGATATATGATTTTGTATACGGATTATATATATATGGATTCAGTATATAAAAATGTATGTGTTGTATGAGATGAAACAGGAAACTATGCTTTTGTAGGTTAATAGTTCTGCTTCTACTATATATTTTCTGGATGTTTTATACAGGTCCTAAACGACATCTCTTATTTGAATTCTAGTATAGTGAATAGGGTTGTTAAATTAAAGCCATGGATGGCATCTGAGATCATATGAATACATGTTGTAGGAAAATTATGGTATTTTGGATAGTTGTGTGCATGTACTGATTATACTATTCAAGTTATGTTTCTGTTTAGCCCAATTTTAGGGGAGAATCTGCCCTTTTTTTTCTAAAACCTTAAGTTGAGACTTAGGCTTCTATTCCTATTTTTGCAATGACGGAATTATTTGAGGAAAAAAAAAATCTCGTTTTGTCACAATTGGTATCAGAGAAAATGAGATACCTCAGGAATGATCTGAATCATATGCAGAACCTTAAGAAATGATCCTGATTGACCGAATAGGTAGGAATAGATATAGACTGATTATGTTAGGTGTAGAAATCCTAGGTGTCCTAGCTTACATGAGTTTGAATTGACCTGAACTGGGACGTAGTGATTAATTGATTGATATTGATCTTAGGCCTAGATTGATCGACTTGGGTCCCAGGTTTTAGTTTTGATCTGTTCTAGGATTGAGAAAATGAAAAGGACTAGATAGGATTAAGGAAAATGTTTAAGGGCTGATCTTATGGTTTTGTTAAAGTGCCTTAATTAATTTTAGCCCTCCCGTGACCTAATATCTTGAGGTTTATTAACATTACAAATTTTATGGTTATGGGTTATGAGATGGCCAGTAGGAAAAATAGAAGAAATAGTCATAGAGGTACTAGTACTTCCCACGACCGAGAGGCTGTACATGTAAACCTATTGGAAAGGATGCCAAATGTTGTGGAATCGGTGGAGTAGCGTTATATGGCCCCGGTCTTAACACCTATGCCAGTTCTAGCAAATCTTGCTCCAACAACTCATGATAGATTTACGGTGGAAAGAGTACCTGGATTTTTGGATAAGCCTGATGAGGCGAAAGTGGACATTTGGCTTAAAAGGATGAAGAAGATTTTTTCCTTGAGCCAATGTACCGATCAGTAGAAAGTTACTTTTGCGGTGTACAAGCTGGAGGGTAAAGTTGACAGCTGGTGGGGTTTGAAAAAGAGAGCATGAGGCATACCTGATGATGCAATTACATGGAAAATGTTTGAGGATGCCTTTATGGGAAAGTATTTTCCGTCCAGTCTCCAAGACCAGAAAGAGCAAGAGTTCATGCGGCTGAGGTAGGGAAATATGACAGTGATGGAGTACAATGTAAAGTTCACTGAGTTGTCCCATTTTGCACCTTTTTATGTAGAGGATGAGATAAGGAAAGCAAAAAAATTTTCGTAAGGGTTATGGGATGATATCAGGAAGCAATTATCAACCCTGAAACTCCTGATGTATGTTGACATCCTGGATAGGACAATTTTTTATGAAAAGGAGGTAGAGACGGAGAGATTCTTTGCAAAGAGGACTGCTGGCTGGGCAAACATTGGTATGAAACCAAATGTGAAATTATCTGTGCCATCTAAAAAAGCAAGGATGGTAGATGCAGGGAAGAGCATAACTTTGGTTCAATTAGTGACTGGATCTCAAGCGTCAGCAGTTGACTGTACTTTCTGTGGGAAGAAGCATGCGGGATATTCCTGTCGTAAGGCAACGGGAGCTTGTTTTAAACGTGGACAGCAGGGTTACCAGATTAAAGACTGTCCATATCCTCGGAAGCTAGGAACAAAGAAGCCCACTGTTTCGGCTAAGGCTTTTGCGGTAACAGTTCAAGACACTGAAATACCCCAAAAGGTTGTTGGAGGTATCTTCTTAATTATAGAATTTGGATTTGTATTTTAAATTGATTTGGAAAGTTATGTGTTCTTTTGTTACCTGAAATTGTGTGATGTCATGTTCACCCTAAAGATTTTGGATTATTTCCCTGATTATATAGATATATGTATGCTTGTGGATTTTGTGAATTTTGATACTTATGGCAAGTAATTAGATGAGCATTCAACTAGAAGAAGAGATATTTTATTTATTTGGTTAATATGGCGAGAAGTGGAGCTAATGATCTAGGAATCGATCTTTCGATGATGCGAATCCTGTTGGAGTAGAAATGGTACTTAAGGATTTAAGGAAAAGTTGTTAATTGTTTTGTCCTAGTTGATCCCAATGGTTTGACGAATTATAGCAGATTGTTGTATTCTTAAGAAGGTCAAAGTTTGATTAATTTTGCATTAATAGGTAACTATCCACGAGCAAAGTGGGGGAGAAGTTTATGGTTTGAAATTACTTTGCCCGTAATTGAAATTTTGTGATGAGATCTTTGAGGATTTAGAGATAATCCCTTGGAAGAAATCAAGGACTTATAAATCTAAGAGTTAGAGGTTGTGACAAGTGGATCTCGGTGTGATTCGGACGAGGTGAATGCTAGGATCAATTGTGGATATCGGAAGCCTCTATTAGAGAAATTATAGAATTGATTTAGAGATAATCCTAATCTGATAATCTTAAGAATTAAAGTAATTATGTCATGACGGAAAGGTAACCTTAGGAGATCCCGAACGGATTAATTTGTTTAAGGATTATGTTCTCTTGTATCACTTATGAATCGATGCTCTTGAGATAAGTAGGAGAGAAACTCCAATTCAGAGTTGCTTTTCCGTTAGCCAGAATTACCCATTTGGAGTTTGGAATTAAGGATTGTGAGTATTGCTTTGGGAGTTAGTTTTGGCTAGTAAATTAAGGGTCAAAATAGTTACGTTATAATAGAAGTTAACCTTGAGAAATATAAATGGATAGGCCTGTCTGGGGAATAGGTAAATGAAATTCTGTATCTAAAAGAAAATGAATATCAGTACTGATCGTGAATGTTAAGGGTTTATAGTTTTGGTACTGATGGCGAACCTATGGGTGGGAACAATTGCTTGGAGCAATGGAGTGTTATATTCCTAAGTTGGGAAGCAAAATTGTATCTGAAATGTGAAAGATATGAAATTGGAAATAAGAAGTCTTATGGTCTTGTTTTAAGAAAATCATAATGAGCACCAAGGCAATTTTGATGCTTATGGTTTTCTAGAATAACCATCCTGATTTAGAAACAAATTGGAAATATTAAGAAAGTTCCTTTACTTTGGAAATTCAAGGATCGTTAAATTTCAAGGATAAATTTTTATAAGTGGAGGAGAATGTGATGACCCGTATTCCAAAATGCGATAATTATGGTGAAACTGAATTAATAATGACCAAGGATTTAAGTTTAGAATCTGGAAAATTGAGTTTGGAAGTAGAAAGAGGAAGTTGGGCCCTATAAGGTATCGGTTTTCAAGATATGGTTAATATGGGTAGTGAGGTTTTGAAATTCTAAAATACGATAATTGGAAGGTAATTAAGTTGAGATAGGTCAATTGTGGTCAAAAGGTGCGAGAGGAATCAGATCGAAAGGCCCAAAAATTCGAAATTGGTAAATTGGGAACTGAAATTGTAAACCAAGAAACGTTAATTCATAAATAAGATTCTGGACTTTAAATTATGATAATCATGGCCTATTAAGGTTATATAATTAAGATTAAGGTCTAAGGATGTAAAAAATTGGGTTAAAAGGGTCAAAACAGATCTCGGATGGTAAAAATGCAACGTTTCCGTGCTGTAGGCTTGATATGTGCTTGACGTGCGCCCGACCTGCACTCGAGCGATTCTCAAGCATTGGTGAGGTGCGATTTTGCACAAGGAGCTGCTCGAAGCTCGCCCTAGGCAAGGTGAGGGCGAGGATGGGTACGAAAAGTGTGCTCGAGGACCGCTCGAGCGCTATCTGGGGCTCAAATCTGTGAATTTAGCCGCCTGAAGGGCACTTGATGAACGTCCGCGGTGGCCCCATAACCGTAAGGGAGCGCTTGAAGCACGCTCGAGTAGCGTTGGAGCGCCCCGATTGGCATATAAATGCGTGCGCGTTTTTACCTTGGCATTCGGCCAATCCAATGAGGAGCAGAAGGAGAAAAGAGGGAAAAGAGAAGGAGAGGGTGGAATCCGCGCGTTCCATTCTGATCCAGGTAAAAATAACGGTAGATCGGACTTAGGCAAATGTACCTCGGATGCTATTTTTTATTTTTACTGCTTTTTTGTATGTCTAAAAGTATATTTATACTTTAAATATATGGTTTTGTATATTTACTGTAAATAACCCCTATTTCTCCCGATTAATCTGTCAGATTTTAAGTTTATTTGTATATATTACCGGTTATACCTCTGATTTCATGAAAATGCATGTGTTCGTTTATCATCCAAAAATTTTGGTGAAACTCTAGGTACGAAAAGGAAGAGTTTTAATGATTTTTACCCATAATATTTGTTATATAAAAATTAATCAATACTAAAATAAAGCTCCTGGTATAAACTGCTTCTGAAAATTTTATACAAACTTATACTAATAAATCACTATGGAATTCTGAAGCAAAATTGAAGGGTTTTAGACTGTTACTGTGTATTCTGAAATAAATCTGAAGGGTTTCAAACTGTTTCTGTATATTCTGAAGGGAATCTGAAGGGTTTTAGACCGTTATTGTATATTTTAAAACTGACTGAAGAGTTATTGTGAAACTCTAATTGATTTCTGAAACTTAGAAGGGTTTCAGTTATGAATTAAGAAGAAAAAATATTTCTTATACTGTTATTTAAGACTCGTAACTGATATACAGTCAGGTTAGGTTCTCCAACATGCCTTAGAACGTTATAGTAGTAATCGAGGATAACTCTATCCATAGAGTAACACGTGGTCCGCCATTCTTGAGTCCGTTAGTTTCGGAGGGTAGAATTATGATAATCCACCGACCTTCGGGAGGTATTTGCAAGTAATCCACCATCCTGGTATTTGTATATAGATCCCACGAGAAGGGATTTCCTGTTCCTGTCATCGGCTTTTGATTGTGTGAATTGAACACAATCTATCATCGATTATTTGCCCCCTCTGCTAATAGGGTTTACGGTTAGATCCTTTACTGATAGAAAATGAATTTTCTATAAGTTATAGAGTTGAGACTGATTTCTACTTTCTGGAGCTTGTTTTACCAATTTATTATTAGCAAAGAATGATTATACTAATTTTAATTTCTGAAGCTTGATTGTTTGTGTTTTTTAACAGTTCTGTAAATCACTGCTTTATAGCATTTATACTTCAACATGTATTTGTATCTGTTTTACTGCATTCTGTTATGCATAAATATTTTACTGCACACTTGCATGTACCTTGTTTTATTTTAACTCATTATTTTATTATTTTTCTTCCCTCTTGATATGACTGTTGAGCTAGTACCGGATGATGAGTGACCTAAACCTTACCTTAAAACTTTAGGGGATCTGAAGAGTTTTGGAAGACCTAGGAAAGAGGCAACTGAATTGTAAAGACCTGACTTTGATATATGGTTTTATATACGGATTATATATATATATGTGAACTCAGTATATAGAAATGTATGTGATGTATGAGATGAAACAGGAAATTATATTTCTACAAGTTAATAGTTCGACTTTCGCTATATGTTTTCTGGATGTTCTGTACAGGTTCTAACGACCCAGATAAACGCTAGTTGATCGGAAAGTGTAATAAGAAAAGTAACTCGGCCTTAAGATGAATTCAAGTTCGGCCCTTGCATGGTGAAGAGAAGCCCGGACTTCTTTGACGAAAATCGAGTCCGGCTTTTATGAATAAGGAGCTCCGGCTTCTAGTGCACAAGAACTCCGGCTATATGAACTTCGGTTTAAGGGAATTAGAGCTCCGGCTTTTATGAAAAACAATTAAATCCGGTCAAGGCCAGTTGCCCCAAAATAATAAAGAAATCTCCTACGAAAAATAAAGTCAGTATGACCATGCCTACAACGCCAGTAAGGAAGCCCTTACGAAAAGTAAAATTAGAATAGCCATGTCTACAAGGAAGCCCTTACGAAAAGTAAAGAACGACCATGCCTGAGTAGGTTACCTACTCCTAACCACCCTGATGACCTTGTAGAAAAGAAAGAAGTACAAGAAGCCGACCTGCCCTACTTACTACCACGCCTATAAGTAATGGCCCTTCCCATGACTTAGGAGAGGAAGCTAGGCAAAAGCCCAGGTAAAAGCGTTAAGAACTTCGAGCCAGAACCAAGTGAAAGGTTCATAGATCCAATCCAGGCAAGAATACTCACCCTTATTTTTAAAGTTCCTAATTCTGCATGTTTGCTACGCTAGTATGTATATCCTTATGAAATTATGTATGTATGATACTTGTTCTGTTCTTGTGATTAATTGTTCGTAATTACATGTTTAAAGGAAACCATGATATTCATGAAATTGGATTTTTATAATTGATTGTCAACTTTTATGAACTCTGATAATCTCATGAAAAGACTCCTAACTTTAAGAAAAAGAGCTTCGGACCTTGAGTGATTAAGAACTCCGTCTTTTGGGAGCTTCGGATTTTAAATGGAAAAAGAACTTCAGATTTAAGAACTCTTGATTTTAAAGAACTCAGACATTTGTAGCTCCGGCCTTTACGAATAAGGAACTCCAACTTTTGAACTCTGCCTTATTAAAAGAACTCCGCCTTTTATGAAAAAAGAGCTCCGTCTTTTTAAGAACAGCACTCCGGATTTTTAAGAAACAACACTCTAGTTTTAGCACTCCAGATTTTAAAGAAAAGTCACTCCGGTTTCAGCACACCGAATGTTAAAGAAAAGTCACTCCGATTTTAGCACTCCGGAATTTTAAGAAAGATCACTCCGGTTTCAGCACTCCGGATTTTAAAGAAAAGTCACTCCGGTTTTAGCACTCCGGAATTTTAAGAAAGATCACTCCGGTTTCAGCACTCCGGATTTTAAAGAAAAGTCACTCCGGTTTTAGCACTCCAGATTTTTAAGAAAGATCACTCCGATTTCAGCACTCTGAATTTCAAAGAAAAGTCATTCCGGTTTTAGCACTCCGAATTTTTTAAGGAAGATCACTCCGGTTTCAGCACACAGGATTTTAAAGAAAAGTCACTCCGGTTTTAGCACTCCGGATTTTTAAGAAAGATCACTCCGGTTTCAGTACCTCGGATTTTAAAGAAAAGTCACTCCTGCTTTAGCACTCCGGATTTAAAGAAAAGATCACTCCGGTTTCAGCACCTCGGATTTTAAAGAAAATTCACTTTGATTTTAGCCGTCCGGATTTCAAAGAAAAGTCAATCCGGTTTTAGAGCTCTGGATTTTTAAGTAAGATCACTCCCGTTTTAAGGACTCCGGATTTCAGAAAAGAACTTCGCCTTTTGAAAAGAACTTCGGTTTCGGGACTCCGGCTTGGTTTTAAGAAAAGAACTCTGACTCTGACAAAAGAGCTTCGGCTTTTTGGGACTCCGACCTTCTGTTGAAAGAGATCTCTGGCCTTCTGTTGAAAAAGAACTCCGGCATTCTGTTTGAAAATGAACTTCGGCCTACTGTCTGAAAAAGAACTCCGGCTTTCTGTTTAAAAAGGAAGTATGGCCCCGTATGCCGGGTTAAAGGTATTACCTCCCACCCCGGGGAGCATAATGTGGGGATGACATAAGACTTTTGGACTACAGCCCCATATGTCGGGTTAAAGGCACTACCTTCCGCCCCGGGGAGCATAATAAGGGGATGACATAAGGCTTTTGGACTACGGCCCCGTATGCTGGGTTAAAGGCACTACCTCCCGCCCCGGAGAGCATAATGAGAGGATGGCATAAGACTTTTGGACTGTGGCCCCGTATACCAGGTTAAAGGCATTACCTCCCGCCCTGGGGAGCATAATGAGGGGATACGGCTTTAGGTTGTGAGATTTCATACAACCCAACCTCGATGTTGTCCGCTCCCATCCGGTCCCTAAAAATGATAAGAATTCTCAATGGTTTTCATGGGTTTTCAGCAGATAAGACAAGAAGAAAAAGACTAAGGAAATTTCGAACTAAAGGACATGATGATTTTTGTATGCTAAATTATATTCGCTTATATATATATATGTTTATGTTCTCTGTTTTCTGCATGTGAGTATTTTACTGGGCTGTGTAGCTCACTCTTGTTATGTTCAGACGACGAAAGGCTCATGGAGGACGAAGTTGAGTAGAACATTATGGGGTAGCCAATAGTTCGGTTGGCCGGAGCTGAGGAAGAGCTTGTTTAATTATTTTGATATTTTGTGGAGACTTGTAAAATGATTTGCTGTTTGAGAATCTATGGATGTTAGTCATATCTCCGTGATTCCTTTTGGATAAAGGAAATTTACAATTCCAGTATGCATTTCAGGCTCGAGTTAAAATTAAAATCGGAAGGCCAGCTCAAGCAGTTCGGCCTCATGAAATCCTGAATGAAAGTAAAATTTTTTTTATCCATTAATGCTATTAAGACCCGACGGCGTTTTACGTGCGGGCCGTCACAATTGGTATCAGAGAGTAAAACTGAGATGCTTTAGGTTAAATTGAATCAACACGAAAACTTAGGACTGGATTAGTTGCAAAAAAAGGTGGGGGTTGGTTTTACTTATGCTTTGGACGGAGTAAAATGTGATGACTACCCTTAGCTAGTTGACTGACGAAAATATTCTTTCAGAAATCAACGAAGTCTTGTCTAACAGAGGAAGGCGAACTGGACGGACTAACGACATTCCAGATAGGGAGGCAAGATATTTGAACCTGCTTGACCGGATGGCGGAAGTTATAGAAGCTTTGGCTCCACCAACTCCACCAACTCCAGTGACCACCCCTATTCCGGCTCATCATGAGAGGTCGGTCTATGATCGTTTTACCAACGAGCGAGTTCCTGAATTTTCAAGAAAACCCGACCCGTTAAATGCAGACACTTGGCTCCAACGACTGAAGAAGGTATTTACGGTAATTAAGTGTCCTGCTAGGGACATGGTTCTTTATGCCACCCATAAGCTGACGGGTGTAGCCCACTGCTGGTGGGAAATGCAAAAGAGAGTTTTCGATATGCCAGATGGGGATATTAGTTGGTAAATGTTTGAGGCAGCATTCTTGGAAAAATATTTCCCTGCTAATCTTCATGGATAGAAGGAGGATGAATTCCTTCGCCTAAGTCAAGGTACTCGCTCAGTGGTAGAATACGAGGCAAAATTTACAGAATTATCTCGCTATACTCCCTACATGGTGGAAGACCAGGAAAGGAAGGCTAGGAGGTTCTTTCAGGGATTAAAGGATGATATTAGAAGGCACCTTTCAACTCTGACGTTGGCCACATACGAAGAGGTGCTCGAGAAGGCTATCATCTATGAGAAGGAGCTGGAGAGAGGAGCAATTCTCAAGCAAAGGAATTTCAGTTAAGCTTCAAGAGCCATTGCTAGTGGAGGTCGTTCTAAGAGAGCGAGACCGTTATAGTCCCATGTGGAATAGAATTAATCCATACAGAATTCTCAAACTCTGGCTAATAATGCATGTGATCACTGTGAAAAATCACATGAAGGGAAGCCTTGCTATAAGAAGTTGGGAGTCTGCTATAACTGTGGTCAGGCAAGTCACATGATCAAGAATTGCCCACTCGCCCAACAAACCCCAGGAATTAAGTCTTCCATTCCGGCTAAGGTGTTTGTCATTTCTGCAAGGGAGGTCGAAACCTCTACGGAAGTTGTGGAAGGTACACTTTCTATTTGTGGCTCTTCTAGTTATGTGCTTTTTGACTCAGGGTCCACTCACTCATTTGTCTCCTATGACTTTACGAAATATCTTACAACCCTCCCTCAAGTTCTTGGCTGTCCATTGTTGGTCGCCTCACCCACAGGGTCATTGTTGTGACGACCCGACTTTTATTACCATCAAAAGCCGTTGTCAATTCTAATTCATATAATTTATGAAAGATAAATAGATGACCATAAATTTTTTTTTCTTTCCATCAAACCTGAGATGCATTCTAAAGATAAATAATTTCATAAATCCCAAAAGTGTCACGGAAACATTCTAACGTTCATAAGCAGCGGAATCAAAATTACAAATTTCCTTAAACAAAATAAACAAAAACTCCCAAAAATCTGCTCCAGCCAGCAAAACCAAAGGACTCTACTCGACTTCGTCCTCCATAAGTTTGTCATCTGAAAATTTGCAAGAGTGAGCTTACAAAGCCCAGCAGGATACTCACATGCAGAAATCACAGGCATACATATAATCAAAGTATAGCAAAATAACAATCATATCGTTTCTTCTTAGTTCATATTCTTTTCATCTTGTCTTTATCAAATTCATTCGGAGTTCATATAATCTTTAGGGACCGGACGGGAGCGGACAACATCGAGGACGGATTGTGTGCTACCCCACAACCTAAAGCCATATCCCCTTATTATGCTCCCCGAGGCGGGAGGTAATGCCTTTAACCCGGCATACGGCGCCATAGTCCAGAGTTCTTGTGCCACCAAAAGGTCCCCTCCCGTGGCCCAAGAGGCATCCTCGAGTGTCACTCCAATATCCTTCATCCATCTTTAACAGCAAGTTTATTGGAAACTCGGTTCTTGGTTCATGTTCTTTATTGGCCATTTATCATAGTTCAAAAGTCGGAAGAGTTCCGCTTGCTGTCCATATTCCATATATTTTCTGAAATTCAAATCATCATGCCGAAGCTCATTCTTTCCAAAGCGAAAATCCGGAGTTCTTATTTCTTAAATTTCCGAAGTTCTTATTTCTCAAATTTCCGAAGCTCTTTTAATGTGTAAACCGAAGTTTTGAAAATGGAAAGCTAAGTTCA